>BGPR01000214.1:343288-481582 GCA_013235015.1 Araneus ventricosus | reverse complement strand
GCCCAGAAAGCTTTAAGTGCAGTTAAAATCAGAGCAAAAAGGGCAGTTAAACAATGCCCAGAAAGCTTTAAGTGCAGTTAAAATCAGAGCAAAAAGGGCAGTTAAACAATGCCCAGAAAGCTTTTACCCAGAAATGGGGATTCCCCGGAAAGACTCATGACTAGAAGTGAAAGTAGAAGTGCGCTTCTTACGATGGAAGTAGAAGTAATTAAAAATGAAGTACCGTTGAAAAATAATTAAATAAAGTAAAAAATTAAATTATGTAATATATATATGTTTGATATGTAAACCAGACCATTTAAAAGAAAAAGTATCTATAATTCTTTTTTTTAAGTTGAAGAACATGATAAACAACGAACAGGCAGCAGATGCTGAGATTACAGAGTCGCCCATGACGGCAGAACCTTGCATCCTCTCATCATAATTATTTTGAGTTCTAGCAATTTTTTGACATACAGGAAAATTTCGATTAACCGTCACTCATTTAACCGTCAGTTTCTGTTTCTTGTAGTATTACAATATACATTTCTGTACACTACTACTCTTGTATTGAAGTATATACAGACCGTTTTTCTGAAATTAAATACAATATGTACGCATATTCACTTTTAGAGGATTTCTTTTTCATTTTTCGTCCTAAACCAGCAGTGAAATCAAATTACTGTACATAAGTATCAAGAGATTTCCGTTTTCCGTCTATTCGATTATCCGTCACAGCTCTGATCCGGACGGTGACGGTTAATCGAAGTTTTACTGTAGTTAAGAAAGAAAATAATTTATACTGAAATGAGAAGATCTACCTTGTTAACAGTCTTGATCATTTTTTTTCTGTCTCGTATGCGAAGTACATAAAGAGAAAGTATTATAATCGTCGAAAAACGCGATTTCGCGATTTTAACGATCTTTCACATTTTAGATCTCTCAGGGTCCTAAAAAATAATAATTTTTGGAATAATGTCTGTCTACTCGTTCATGTGCATTTGAACACGATACTTCAAAATCGCTGCGAGCTAGACAGTTGAAATTTGGCATCTGGTTATACAGTAGACTCCGCTTAATGTGATCGCGGTTAATGTTATCATTCGCTTTATATTATCAAAAACCTCTGGTCCCGAACCGACGTATTCAAATGCACACAAAATTATTCGTTTAGTGCGATCACTACATCGTTTAATGTTATCAGTTTTGAAGTAGAGAATTGACCGATCCCTCATTTTCAACCAGCGTTAATGATTGACGTTCGTAGAATTTCTCGCTCGACTTGTAAGGAAACATCTGGGGCCACTTCCTCCCACACATCCCAAGAATTTCGGTGTTTATTTTTCATGACCTCTCTCTGAAGGTCGTCGATTTAGTGGGCAGCGACGTGACCGTCGGTAATTATCATTGAACCTCCTGAAGGTATGCAAAAGGAAAAGTATGAAGAGTGGATGCCTACTGATGAGGACATTCCAGCAGCTCCTACACTAACAGACTTGGAAGTTTGCCAAGCTGTTTGTGAGCAATACCAAACAATAAAAGTTGATGATTCAGACGGGGACGAATATGTTGAAGAAAACCGTCCAACGAACGCCGAAATAAGGCAAGCTCTTGATATTATGAAACGCGGCGTGCAGCATCGTTCAACAAATTTTGAGAAACAATGCGAGTATGAACAATATATAAATGAACTGTTAAAGAATAATTGTCGTCAAGCAACAATTAATGAATTTTTTAAATTATTATTTTTGAAATAAATTATAGATAGCCTTGAGGTAAGTGTTTTTTCTTTTATGTTTCTTTTCCATTGATGTGGTAAAAATATAGTTGATTTTACCTAATTCAGTTATTGTTATCAATCGGTTAATATTATCAAAATCCTTAAGTCCAGAAGTGATCACATTAAGCGGAGACTACTATTACCACAATTATAGATCTATGTCAAATTTTTTCCTAATCTGTCAACTGGTCTGTCGATCTGTCTATTCATGTGTACGTGAACGCGATGACTCAGAAATATAACAAACTAACTGTTTAAATAGTTTTAACACCAACATGTAGATATGTGTCAAACTTTGGATCAAATTCATCCATGGGTAGACTCTCTGTGTTTCTGGGCAGACTGTTTTGTATTTTGTAACTGTAGAGTTGTATCAAATTTTGAATCCAACCGGTAAAAGAAACGAGCTCCGAAATGCGAACTGGATTCTTTTTAATATGCTAAGAAGCTAAACACAAAACATGCAGTATTGTATAAGTGTGCTAAAAAGTCGAGGTGAAGACACTCCCGCTGGTATAACATGAAAACTATCAGGATCGGATTAAGCCCTGCAGGGCCCTATAGGCATTGTTAATTTCGGGACCCCCCTTTCCTTTCCCCAATTTCCAAAAGAAGATATTTTCATTGATTTAAATTAATTTCTCTACATGCAAGTGTTGAAGTAACACATATAATGACAAACTGAAATAAAAAAACGTTTAAATTGCGGATCAACAACAAGAGAGTTGGCTTTATTATAAAAAGTTTAAAAATTTTAAACTATAATAAAACACAAATTTATCATTTAAAAATTTAGAAAACATTTTTTTACAGAATCTTAATATTCTAATACGAAGATTTCCAAAGCTGTTGAGTTGTGAATTAGGCAGCCAACTGCGAAGAAAACTGGACCACATTGAGCTGTAAACAAATTTTAAAACGTGGTAAAAATTCTAAGAATAATGTTCTGAAATTTAAGCAATACTTAATCTTAATTGAATATGTTTGATACATTGACCTTGTAAATCAAATGCAGGCACGAAATTAGAATACAGTAGAAGTCCGATAATCCGGCACGTTCGGGACCGGCTCGGTGCCGGACTACCGAAAATTCCGGTCTATCGGGCGGTAATTATAAGAACAATTAGGTTAATAATTAAACTACAAATACAGTATGCAAATATGTATGTACATACAACAAAGTTTATTTTACATTTCGTATAATGTTATGTACACGTACTGTAAAACATATTTCACTTAGATTTAAAAAAGTCACGAATGTCTTTTTGTTTTCTTGACTTTTGTCGTTTAGTATAAAATTTATTTCTAATGATATGGAAATCAATAATTTCTGAAGCACTGTAGCTAGTACTAGCCTCAGCAAAAGAGATAAACTTATTTAGTGATTCTGCAGCTTCTGCCCAGCTGATTTTTTCCTTTTCTTCCGTTTCGGCATCTGAGTCACTTTCTTCCAGATTTTGAGTAGGCTGAGGGTTTACTACAATGTTGATAATGTCCTCATCGGTTAGTTCTTGTTCAACAGGCTCATTCTCGTCGATTAGAAGCCACTCCTCTACCTCATCTTCAGGCAGGGTTTTCAAGGGATTGTCAGCACTTCTAATGACATCCAAAACTTTGGTCAGAGCGTCTTGATGGTTTTCTTCCTCATCAGTCTGTAGAGTTAGGTCAGATGCAGGGTTTGCAGTTGGCCAAAGTTTTCTCCAGCATTTTTGGAGTGTTATATTTTTTACCTGGTTCCAAGACAGTGCAATAGCATAGACGGCATCTTTTACTGTAAACTTTTTTTGAAAATCAGTCACGTCACAGTCGGTATTTAACAGGCCTTGAATAAAAGACCTTCTATAAAAGCATTTAAAATTTTGAATAACCCCCTGGTTGAATCAAAGATGTTACGTTAGGTGGGAGCAGAGTAGCAGCAATATTTCCAGAAACTAACTCATCTACTGGCGGGTGGGCTTTGCAATTGTCCAAAAGAAGGATGGCTTTAGTATCTTCTGGTAGACCAAGGCTTTTGAAGGATTCCTTGACCTCAGGCACAAAGTGGTGAAAAAACCAGTCTTTAAAGAGGGCGGCAGTCATCCACGCATTTGATTGAGCTTTGTATTGGACGGGCAAGTGTGTAACATTCTTAAAAGCCCTGGGTTTTGGAGATCTACCTATCACAAAAGGGGTCACTCGGTGGTTTCCAGACGCATTAGCACATAGCAAAACGGTTAATCTGTCTTTGTTTTTTTTAAAACCCTTGGCTGCTTTTTCTCCTCCCCCCAGCTAGTGTAGATGTTGGTAAACATCGCCACAATAGCCCTGTTTCATCAGCATTGTAAATCTGTTCAGGTGTTAAATCATTATCAGCCACGATTTTCTCAAACTCGTCTTTGTATTTTTCTGCAGAATTTTGGTTTGCTGAAAGTGTTTCTCCAGTTACATCAAGTCTTCGAATTCCATGCCGAAACTTAAAATTTCTGAGCCAACCATCAGAATAATTACATTCACTTTCAGCAACTCCTAAATCTTGGCCGAATTTCTTTGCCTTTTCAACAATCATTGGCCCTGTTACCGTCTTTCCTTGAGAACGTACTGCACTAAACCATTTGAACAATACACTATCTAGCTGTTCCAGTTTTGGTTTTTTTAATGTTTGTCTAGAAGCCAATTTTTCAGTTGTTACCGATTGAGAAGCAAACTTCATTAGTTCATCTTTTTGTTTTTTAATGTCATAAATAGTTGATGAGCCAATATTAAACTCATTCATTAAAATATTTCTATTCTCGCCTTTTTCTAGCCGTTTGATGATTTCTAGTTTCTGATTGAGAGTCAGTGTTACATGTTTTCGTTTCTCTCCTTTTGAACTCGAAGGCTTAGGTTTTGAAAACATGGTCACTGTACAGTTAGAACATAACTCACTTTTTTTATAAACAGTTTCAAAAGTTACGTTTACTGCGATGTGAAAGAACACAAAACAACAACGCACAAAAAAATGGCGAAGACGCTTCGTGATTGATTAACGGAGCTGCACTGCACCTGAATTTGTTGTGACAGCTGAGACTAGCCGGCCGATAACTACGTAATTGTTTCCGAACAATACCGAGCGCTTCCGGATGATCCCGAACTACCCCGAAAACTTCCGAATAGCTCTCGAGCGTTTTTATTTGCTTTAAAGACACACTTTTGGTGAAAACCGAAAACCAATGAGCGATGCCGGACTATCGGGCATTCCGGACTGTTGGATGCCGGACTAATGGACTTCTACTGTACCTTGAAAATACCACCTCAGGCCCCAAAAATTGTGGGTGTAACGTCACGACCGATGACCGTTGTTTATGGCTGAGCAAGATGGAGGCAAATACAGGCAAATTGTTGTCATTCAGAAATTTATTTACAGCTCAATCACATTTATGCAAATTTTACAATATTCATTATATTGGTTATTATAGTTACACACAATTAATAAAATTGAAATACCCTCGAGGGGAGGTACTGCACTCTGGTCGAGAATTTAAAAATAATTGAACGTCCGCAACAGGATCCGTCCGTAACGTTTGAAACAGTTCCAAATAAACTTGCTGGAGGTACCTCCTCAGTAATTAACTCTAACTAACCTGCAATCTGCTGGAAAAATTCATTACGGTTTCCGGAGTTCCACGCGAACTCTCTCAAGATCAGACGGTCTGGATATGTCCGCAGAAACCAAAAACGCAATCCCACTCGGGAGATATGCAAATCGGGATCTGAAAATCCTTACGAGACGACTCTGGTTCCTGTCCCCAGAGCAGGAAAAGTAGATCTCCTCTTCAAAAACCAAACTCACCTTCTTTATCTCCCAAAGGTGTGTTCACGAGGCAAATGGCATTCCATTCACAATAGTTATAATTCTTCAAATTTAGCAAAATTAATTAATTAAATTTTTGATTAAAATAAAAAACAATAATATATTTTGCATTAAATAGTAATTGTTTTCTTTTAATTTATTTTCTTTTAATTTAAATTTCTTTTATTTATTCCATTCACAACCTTCAAAAGTTTCCGACCATTATTCCTATTTCGCTATCGCTTTTCCCTCAAGGTAAATTTTGGTCTCTCGAAAGTACATTTTGACGCCTAAGAATGCGGTATTGTCCAGAACCAGACTCGTTGGCGACTCTGTCAATCAACGCTTTTGTTAGGAAACCCTACGGCCTCGGTTGGTCTCCTACTTTGCTATTTAGTACTCCGGCGCTGAAAACTACCAGACAGCAATAACTAACTATCCATACATGCTCACCATGTTCGCGTGGGTGAAGTAAAAAGGTGTTTTCTGCGACTCAAAATACCAACTCATGATGATGGGGTGGAACAGGTAGGCGCAGTAGGTGAGCCGACTCAGAGGGATCCATATCTTCAAAGATAAAAACCGATCCACGAGACCTGAAAAAGAAAGATACTTTGCTTTATAAGAGTACTTTATTATTTATAAGAGAGCTTTATTAGAGTGTCTTTAAGAACGTACTTTTCTAAAAAAATTAAGGAGATTCGAACCTCTAGATATTGCACGGAAATAAAACTGATATCACTTAAAAGTTCATTAAAAAAAATTTTTATATTGGTGTAGAAATGGTTTTGGTACGATAATATGCTCCGAGGTTATGGAAGAAAAACTTTAAAATTTGGATTAAGTTTAATTAAATAAAAATATAATTGTGAAAACTTTGAAAAACCCTTTCTTGGTGGGCACCTACAATTCAAGAAGTAACCAAGTGCCACATTTAGTAGATCTAGGTCCAGTGGTCAGCCCTGTAGAGCGTTTTGAACGGTTTGCGCGTCAAAATTACAGACAGTATGCCAGCCTATAAAATTACCACATTAAAAAAAATATCGAATGGCTTCATATTTTGGCTCTGAGCATTTAAGCATCAATGTTCATAGGCTCAAGAAATCGAAAGATAAAATATGCCACATTTATTATTTATTTGATATATTTATTGAATTATTCGACGTTGAAATTTGCTTAGCTAAAAAAATTCGAATAAAAGATAGATGTTGAAATACAACGTAATCCAGAATTTCGGAATAACTTTGAAAATCAATAATTCTCAAACGAATGACGATAGAAAGATACTGTTTGGACAAAACGATGGAAACAGCACGAAACCAGAATTTATTAGCAGCATAGTTGACCATTTAAACAGGCGCCTTATGTTAGAATAATTTGGCATCTCATCATACCATAACTAGAAATCTGAGCGCTTGTGGTCCAACCGAAAAATCTACATAATAAAATATTTGAGGAGCAAAAAAAAAAGTAAAAACGCCTGACAAATTTACAAATTTGCAAGCAAGCTTCCACCACCTATAATCAACCTACTATTAGTAAAATAAATAATCAAAAATTCTGTATTTAACATTTATTGGCGTATATATTGTTGTGTATAAAAAGATTCTAAAATCAAAATAATTTTGTAAGTTATATGCACTCACAATATAAACAATACTATTATATTTGAAATAATAACACTTCTATAACTATCTACATTTTGTAAACTGCAATATAACACAACCCGTACAATAAGTTAAAAATTTAAATTTAAATTATTTGCTTGCATTTCTTGCACTCGTTTGTAGAGAATTACGTAGTTGCTGTTTACAAATAAAAACTGCGAAGTGCAGGATGAAGTAGCAACTTTACAAAGAGTCCAATCATTCGATTATTAGTAGGAACACGAATGGCCTAGTATCAACCACTTGATTTGGTTTATCACTCGATTCCAATAAAAATCCACTTTATACGTGGAACTGCTTCACGTTAAATCCATCGGTGTCAAATTTTCTTTCATGATTTTTCTTTCTGGTGTGCTGTGAAAGTTTAGAGAGATGGCAGCCAACCCAGGTGTCATCCTCTTCACCTGACAATATTCAAAAGTAGGACCATCCCTTAATAGTCCAAGTGTAACTTAAAAATGGTGCGAGTATAACGAAACTAGTTTAATTTAATTACATTATCATCCAGTTTTGAAGTAATACGAAAATTTTTAACCGCGGTCAGATGACGAGAACGATACCTGAGTTGGCACCCTCCTGTGCAAACTTCCACACCATGCCAGCAGGAGGACGTCTTACCTATGACGTCAGATTTAAAATGCATCAGGCCCGTATACACGCGGATCTCAGCGGAATAGGGTTTCGAATCTGGATCCGGATTCGAGACCTTACCGCTAGACCACCTTTCCCATCACCTCCAGTCCGCAAAAGCAGTCGCGGCGGACATTGCCCAACACCTCCGGCCCGCCGTGCCCAGTTTTTTGTGTTAGTTTTTAAGGTTAATATTTCATACTGTCTCTTGCTTCCCCACACAGTTTTTATTTATTGTGTTAAGCATGCTTTTATATTTTATATGAAAAGAGAGAGCCTTCATTCTCTTGTTCTTTTATTGTGAGTAACACTCACCACACTTGGTGGTTGAGGATATGTAAATCAAAATCCTTCTCTCCCACTGAGAAGGGTCGAGCAATGTATATACCCCCAGCTCTTGTATATTTTAAAATACTGCCACTGTTTGGGCAATGCCTGAAGCGTTTCATTGTGCCTAATAAATCCTGTCCGTTGGGGCTGGGCTGGCCCGGCAGCATATAAGCAAACTGTACTTGAGTAGAACCATAGGGGATGATGCGCGCTTATCATTGGTCGAATCGCCCTGTCAATCATTACAAGTCCTGAAAGAAAGGCGTGACAGCGTTTTGCTTTCAACTCAAGCCAAATATTCATTATTTATAGGATCTCCGCTCATGACTTTGCTCTTCTATTTTAATTATACTGTTATATCTATGGTCACTTACTTAATATACACTTTATTGTAATGAAATAGCATAAGTTTCCTAGCCGATAAAAGGCTTTTACACTGTGTGTGACAAATTCGAAATTTGACGATAAATTCAACTCATTTGACAATGAGGCATGGTGAAAATAAGATGAAAACAAGTTAAAATGTTTTAAAATAAAAGTAATTTTGAAAAAGAACAAAACACAGGTTGAAAAGAGTCAAAAAATCTCAGAATCACACCAATCGAAAATGAAACTATGAAAAAATGGTAGCGCCATCTATAGGAAGAGGGGAAAGTAATTAAAGTCACAAAGTAAAAATTAAAGAATTCCTTTAAACTTTACACCATCTACCAAACTCATCACTGTTTTCGGTAAATTCGAAAAAATATTCGTGTTTTTCTAAAACTGTTAGAATGCTGAAAAATACTAAATATTTTGTTATTTATAATAGAAAATTAACTTGGTTAGTGCCCCATAAAATATTAACAATAACTTTAAATTATTTTATGGTGTATAGAACAAAGTTAGTTTTCTATTATTTTTTTACACCAGTTTATTGGATGTTTTATTTATTTTTACATTTTTTAGTTATTTTGTATAAACGCAAGTACCTTCTTGCAAGTCACAATTTTTTAAATTGAAAAGGAAAAACAATTTTTTTAAAAAGAATTTCAACTTTTTAACATGAAGTTTAGGGTTTCTTTTTATTTATTAACGCACTCGCAATATGTTTTACCTTTATTGCCATTTGTTTTATCAAAGCAACAAATATAAATTGCATGAAAATTCAGAATGTTACATATATATTTTCTTTAAAAAGCAATTTGTTAAGAAGTTTTTCATCGTGATAATTAATTTAATTATTAGTCAACATAAACATATTGCATACTTGCTTTTACTAAACAACTCTTGTAGATAGTATATGAATTTTAAATGAACAGAGAAAAAGTGTTTTACACTCAACTGTAATAAGCATATTTATGGGTTATGTAACATTTTCTGTAACATACTACTGCCTTGCCCAATCATAAAAAAAACATGTTTACACAAACATGTACACCGAGTGTAGAATGTGAGGTACTAATTTTTTCCCCGCTTAATTTTCAGTTTCATTTTTAAATATATTTATAGATATATCTATAATATTTTATAGTGTTCAATCAAATGTTCATGGATTTATAAGAATACAAGACAAACAAATAAACATTTAAATAGTTACTTATTCTCATCAATCTTAGTTACAAATAAAACTAACAAAATGTCAGAGAAAGAAATAAAATGAACATCCATCTCTTTCAAACTTACACATTTCAAAATAAATAAAGCAATGAATCCCATTGTATACGTGTGGTCATGCTTACATATCTATGTCAAATATAAACCATATTTATTATTTGTTAGGGGATGGAATAAGGCTTTGTAGCACTATTCCATAAATTCTGAAACCATGAAAAAAAAATTAGATGTTCTAAGTTTAAAGCAACCTAAATAGTGAGATAAAATTAAAATAATTACAAAAAACTGCCTCCTGAGTTTTTTAATGTCATAAAACGGATAGATATGATAGAATAATAAAAATAATCAAAACCTAAAAAATGAAATAAATAGTTGATAATCATCATTGAAAACACAAATACAGTAAATAAAAAACAAAGGCTTAGCTGAAAATAACGTATTAATTTTAATAAGAATGCATTAAAGATATAGCTTTTATTTACAAACATAAGAAATGTGCAAGAACAAAACTTTTAAAATAAATATTATGTATATAGACAAACCTAGTTAACGAGAATGCACTTATTGCAAATTCAAATCAACGTAAACGGTTTCATTAAGTCCCATCAAACTGTTAATGATACTATAATGGCATTCTATCCTTTTCTTGAACGTTTACATTTAAGGATGTATGTGTATTGAGGACTTACACTTATTATTATTGAATCAGAATTTTCAAAAATAACATGCTGGAACGCAACAGGCAAGAAGACTTCATTTTTAATTTCCATACGCGCATTTCACGAGTGCGAATCCATTTTGAAAAGAAGGCGTTTGTTTCGGTTTCGATTAGAAACAGGGCTTCAAAGTAAGCACGGAGGAAAATGAAGCCAATGACAAGCGCGCATTATTCCCTAGGTTCTACTCAAGTACAGTTTGCTTATATGCGGCCCGGCAGTCCTTTCCGTGCTGGTGGGGCGGCTCTCTCCCCGCTGGTCCTCTCCCGGCCTTACACCCTTCTTGATTAGGCCGGTCCAGTGTGGGTAGTATTTACTCATTTACCACTAGGCCACAGCGGCCCATCTAACTAAATTAAATTGAACTGAAACTAAACTGTGCGTTAGCAGCATCTTACCTCCATTACCGGAGAGGCAGCAGAAAATGACCCAGGCAAGGCCGAGGCCGAATGCACTCCGGGAGAGAGCGTTGTAGAAATGGAACAGCGTCTCGTTGTCCTTGACGTGGTACAGTCCAAAGATCACACTCAGGGAACAGAAGGAGCCACAGCACCAACCGAAACATTTCAGTGCCTAAGGGAAACGAAAATCTGCATGTGAAGCTTTGTAATACGAGATGTGACTCGAAAATAGTCATACTGATTCATAAATTCTTTTAATTTAATTTTTTTTACAATTTTGATATTATCACCGTCAATGCAACCCCCTCTTCTATCTCTTCGTCGCTCCATACTAATTTCCCACTGTTCGAAGCAGAGCTTCACCGCTCAGAGCACCAGTATCCACATTCTCAAATCCAATTCCCTCGCCTCGTTAATCTTACCTTGGTATTAATGTTGGCACTTCCCTTGAGTGAATAATCAGAAAGATGACCAAATTTGGTTTTCTTCCCGATAAAAACTACAGATTAAACCATTAACGCTCAAATTATTTGAAAGCACGGATTTTGGCACTTCCCTTGAATAAATAATCAGAAAGACCATCAAATTTGGTTTCCTTCCCGATAAAAACTACAGATTAAACCATTAACGTCCAAATTATTTTAAAGCGCAGATTTCAATAAATCTCTATTAAATTATGCTTAAAACAACAAGATTAAGTTAACTGTGATGTTAAAATTAAATTCGGAGGAAACTTTTTTGCTTACTCTTTTTTTTATTTTTTTAGAAAAAAATGTAAAAAAAAATCGATAGAAAATCATTTTAAAAACTTTGTTCACATAAAAACTAAAGATATAAAGAAGTAAAATATCAAAAAATAAGAATAACTTTCTAATTTCTTGCATTATCTCAAAAATAAATGAAAGAAAAAAATCAAAATATTTCAAAATTATGATATTTTGACTTCAAAATCTGGACTATTGGTGGTATAAGCCTGTTGAAAACTGTGTAAGAGTTTGGTAATACATATTGACTTCATAAGCAAGACAAGAAGGAAACATTGGAATGCATTCGGTTTAACCACGGAAGTGAAACGTAACTGTCCTATAAATAGGATACTGGGCGCTAACGGGTTAAAGTAGTGGGAGTGAAATTTTTTAGAGGATACTTATACCATCAGGTGGATTGGACATGCTAGTCCGGACGACACACTGCATGACACGTCTGATGACTTCCAGGTAGATTACGTCGCGAGAATAGGTGTTGCTGTTAGACAAGATAAATCCACGCCACGTGCTTCGAGAGGATATAAAATCCTTCATTCGTCCGTGTCAACTATATAAAACGTCATCGGACAGGATGACACCTTGGCCAGCTACTTTGACACTAAGAAATGCTTATTTCTTTTACATGTTAAATTGTTTCTTTTCTCTGCTACGCCATTAACCTGAATGTATGTTACGGTATTGTTTTAAATAAATGGATTGCGGCTGTGGTTTCTTATGCTGAAGTTGGTTGTCGTGACGAGAATTATCAGCCTTCTTATTCTTAGTGGAATTCAGTATTCCTTCTTAGTGGAATTCAGGGAAATCCTGTATCAGGAACGAAATGTCTGAATTTAACATGCGAATATAGTATCAAACTAAAATTGAATTTAAGAAATTATGAGCAAACGTTTACCAGTTTCAGGTCCCATTTGCGATCTTTATGCTGGTACATGATGTACGCTAGAAGAATCCCGATGATGTAGGGTCCACATCTACAGTAAGGCTTACTATATATAAAATTCCAAGTGAGAAGAAGCCTAAAATATCATCATATATTTGTAAATCAACAAGACCACAACTATACTATTTATAAGTAAAATACCAATACGAAATTTGTAGCTAAATTCAAGATGTGCAATGCTTTCCAAAATTAGATTGGAAAAGGTTTGTTCGACGTATATCTCGTCAGCATGAAATGGTGTAGTTAGTCATTATAGTAATGACGAGTCACAACATCCACAAACAGAGGTATTATTCTGAAAGAGCTATTTAATACATTCAAAAAAGCACTCGCCTGTTTTTGTAGGTCTCATAATCAGAGGCAGAGGATAATCCAACGAACAGTGGAATGAGATCGTAATAGTAACTAATACACCAAGTCAAAATCCAACTGCAGATGAGCAAAGAGATACTTATAGCCAAGCCAACAACGGGCCACCTAAATTTAAAATCTATTATTAAAGGGAAATTGGAACATTAAAAAACTGATGCACTTCCAGATTTCTAAAAGTAAAGTAACTGAAACGTAAGTAATATACAATAAAGTAAGCTATATTTATTATTTATACATAAGTTTTCTTATGCGAATGAGAATTCAATTATTCATCAAATTAGTGTTTTTGTTATTTTCTTTAAAAATAATAGTATGTGCGAAAAGTAAAGATACAATGTCGATATGCGGAAGGATAATGTTTTAGTGAACTTAGCCGAATTTATACCTTGACACGTTCGTTTCCACAGTTCCTCGCTGTTCTTTGCTGTACTAAATATGGTTAGAGTAGAACATGTATACAAAGGCTATTCCAAAATCCTAACAAATGTGAAATGTTATGCTTTCTTGTTCTTTTTTTAGAGAAAAACGTCAGCGCCCAATAGATATTCACAGAGAAATTGTTTCTGTGTATGGGAACGTTATAAATCAGCAAGATGTATCAAAATGATATCGTGAATTCTCTGGAGATAGGACGGAGGATAAGCATTAGACCATCTGTGTTCTCTAATGAATTTCTTCAAAGAACTTGTGATCCAAATCGGAGTATCACAATCAGAGAATTGCTGAAAGTTTACCGGAAGTGTCAAGACAATTTTTTTATGAAATGAGATTTCGGAAACATGCGGTAGAATTCTATGCCTTCGGGATATAGAGAAGTTTGTACCCCGACTAAACATATGCTTGGACAATGACAGTAACTATATAGAAAAATAAACCATGTACCAGTAAATAACATATAGCACATATTCTGTCAACTAAGAACATTTTGAATGAAAATGGGCCATTGCATTTTACTTTTCGAGCACAACTCGTATATTTCTGTAGCTAAGAAACATCACCATAAAAGAAATATATAGATAAATTCCTGAAAAAATGAATAGGACCTAGAAATACTGTATCAAGTAAAGAGCCACATCAGTCATTAGTGACCGACAGTAAACTTTTTGTACAATGCATCGCAGGTCACCGATGACCGATGAAACAAATTTAACGTATATACATTAAAAATTCAAAATCCGGGCGTCTGTCTTAGATCCATTCGCATATTTTGTAATGATCCATTCGCATATTTTGTAATGTGTTAATAGGTGTACCGGTTAATAATGCTGATTTTCTTCCAGGGTGGCGTGGCAGGAGCTTGGCGTAGTTGCGAAGAGTGACGTATGCCAAGTAATCGCAGTGAGAATAAGCTTTATAACCCCAGACGTCAAATGTTCTAAAGGTGCGCACAGGACTGATATTCGTTTGCAAAACGTCGTGCCAAAAAAGAGCATTTATGGGAAATGTTACTTCTTTAATTTACTTTATTATGAAAAAAGTGCATCGTTACCATCGTTTGGTGAACATTCACCTACGCAAAACACGTGTGAATGCTGATTTAAACAATTTAGGGAACGGCTATGGAAAGAAGAGAATTCTGTGTCTTTGGTGGGATCTGGAGAGTGTGGTTTCATGAGCTTCTGAAATCTAGTGAAACCGTCAATAGTTATCGCTACCAACAACAAATTTTCGATTTGAGCCACACACCGCACTGGGTCATAGGTCCCATTTTGCCTCCTCACAGCGTAGAACCATATACTTCCAAACTAGTGAATAAACACGTTAAAAAATAACTATCTGATCTTGCGCAGCCCATCTGCGCTCCGTTATATGCACACCATGCATTTTCGGCCAAATTGGCACATTCTGGCTCCTAACGCTTCAGCTAGCCAAAAATACAGCGAGCGTCAACTATCGTCAAAAAAGAAGTTGAGCCAAACTGGCAATTCAGCGCTCCACGAGAATTCGCCAAAATAAAAAAAAGTTGCCAAAATGTTATATAACGGAAAAGTACCCAATAAACAATGTTGGTAATAATAAGCTCCATGATGTTCACATCACTTTGTGAATTTAACATGATTTCCCCTTCGCTGACTTAAACTATTTTGATGTTGATATGATCGCCGAAAATCTGCTTCATTTCTAACTGATCGCTTTAGAATAATTTCATCCAAAGTTTCATTATATTGTAAGAAATAATGCGAACTCTACGTCTTAAACGCATTCTTTTCGAGAAAAAGTTGTTTTATACCAGATCAAACATAGTACCATGCTATACTTATGAAATTATGCCTAATATGGCTACCGGTTTTATTTTGGAAACAAACCAATCGTTGCCATCGGCAAAAGAGAAATTAACCTCTTTTTGGACCACGCAGTGGCGAATCCAGGGGGGCTATCGGGCTACAACCCCCCCCCCCCCGAGCCAAGCCAGAATTCTTAATTTTATTTAACATCATGACAACTGTTTTTTCTTAATTTCCCTCTTTTTAAAAAATAATAAAAACGTTTCAACATTACTTTCTGGCTTGACAGGCTAGAAAATTTTCCTACTTTTGTAGTCATTCCACTTGTACTTGTAGCTTTGACGCTGTCAGATACAATTTTTGGCTAGTTATTTCATTGTAATTTTTATTAAATTATCGAAAGTATTGTATTGTTTTTTATGATTCTTATTGTCAAGTCTGTAAAGTTAAAGAGTTTTGGTTTACTTTAGCCTTGAGGTTTGACATTCATCACGACGATACCAAGTTTTTATGACCTCAGCCCCCACCAGACCCGAATCCTAGATTCGCCATTGGTACCACGTATGTTAGCGTTTTATATATATATAGATGCTTGGCAAGTATTACCCCACCCTCTGTATTCACCAGACCTTGTGTTGTCCGAATTTCACTTGTTCCGGTCGATGGCGGAACAACAGCACTTCTGAATGTATAATGACGTGGCCCGATGGAGCATTCACTTGCCTCCAAACAAGCAAAGTTTTATGCGGAAGGGTATCCAAACCTTAGCTGACAGATGGGGAAAATGTGTAGCTAGAAATGGCCATTACTTAGAGTAAACCATTGCTTTTGCTTTTCTTCCATTTCTCGTGTTTTCTTTCCATCCTAAATCCGCATTTTTAACCGGTGCACCTAGTATTCAAGTGAAATAATCAAAATTATCACGTGAAAATAATTTTAACTTACCTCCACAAAACGCTTACGATTAATATACCCACCAAGAAAAACTGCATGTCATTAGCTAAATACCACGTCCAAGTAATACACTAAAAAGGAAAGATACGTAAATATTAAGAAAATGAAATTCATCAGAAAATATTCCAATATTGCTTCATTCAATTACTTTTAATCTGTTTTTCTTTTTATAAATATGGCAGGAATTCTCTTGTTTGATTATGCAGATTGCTGTACACTAGGAACTTTTTGGTAAAAGTGTTTTTCACAAGTTTGATGGCTCATAAAGTGTTTGCTTTAAAAATAATGCCAAAGCATCACCTTCAAGATCGGGGGCTATATAAACTGGGGAATTTTAAAATGGCTTCCTCCATCTACCTTCCGTGCATGTTAAGAAAATTAAATGCAAAGGAAAAATTTCAGCTTAAAAATTTAAATAAATTCTTATCTCTTTTTATCCCGCCAATATTATCACATCATCAGGAAAACTGATTGTGAGTTCATCCCGTAAAACTGTATTTATAATCTTTTAGCAATCTACCATCAACAAAAATAAGGAGTTTAATTTAGTTTAGTTTAGTTATATTAACGTCCCGTTTTGAAGCAACACGACGGTTATTTTGTGACGGACCTCATAATTTCGAACCGCGGTCAGATGACGAGGTCGACATCTGAGCTGGTAACCCGTTTCCAAATTTCCGCAGCACACCAGCGGGAGAACGTTTGATTCCCTACGCATGATTTAACGTCAAAAATAAGGAAAGAAAGTAATTATGTGATATTTTCTTTTTTTAAATTTATGGAGCAAGTGTTTATTTAAAGCTTTTTTATTTAACCCCCTAAGTCTCGAGGCCATCATATTGACGTGCATCGAATTATCTCATTTTTAGGCTTATAAACTAAAATTTAATCACTAATTAGCTTTATAATTTGATACAAAAATTACGTAGAATCCATAAGCATCTCAAGTATCCTATGCCTTCTTAGATGAATGAAAACGACAGCCCCTTTCCAAAGCAGGAGGGGGTCATCTTATTAGACAGCAAAGAAAACGTGGCTCTTAAGGGGTTGAAACATACAAATAAGACATAGATAAGACGTTATAGTGCAAGCATTCATAGGTAGGCAAAATTACACATAACCCATGAATTACGTTAAAGTTTTATACATTGTTCCTAGTGCGATGATTAAGTCGACAAGAGGTATCATTTTGATAACATCCTTTGCTAGAGGAAAGAAGTTTATTTTTAAGAATCATTAAACTTAATTCAAATCAATATTCAATGTAACAAAATTCGTTCAACGAAGGAAATAATCCTCATTCTCTCGTAACACTTTTAATACATCTGTTACAAAATAGACTTTGTACAAAATATTACATTTGTTATATAATCATGAAAATCAGTAAATCACTTCAAAGTAATATTCGATATAACAGTAAAGATATCATTCTATTCAATATTGATTCACTTATGAGCAATATTCGATATAACAATAAGCATTCTATTAAAGAGATAATGTCCGTTCGATTGTAACACTTTCAAAGCATGTCGTAATAAGGGCTTCGTGTAAAATATAACATACGTTATATATTGTAAAAATTCGAAAAGATAGAACAATAAGTTCTAGAATCATATTAAAATGATGAGACGGGTTATGCAAATTTTCTCAAAGTTCACAGAATATTTCAGAAATAAGAATTTGAAACGTGGAATAAGAAATTACATCTACCAATATGTGAATGTCACTGCAATTAGTCTGCACCCATATAAGTATTTATTAATGAAATTTCTCAAATCAGAATTTTGAAATTATTTATCCTAATTATAGATGAAATGAAAAATATAAATTAAATTACCATAGATTCCATTGGCAAAAAATTATTGATGTAAAGCAAGTTCCACCACCAATACTTCTTGCAGGCTCCGGCGTCAGAATCATTGCCCCAAAAGGGTCCGGACCCAGTGTACTTGAATATTAATGTGTTGAAAGCGATCAGCAGCATGTAAACAGGAGTCAGCCTACCAGGAAATGAAATAGAAAAAAATAGAAAGTTAGCAGCTAAGCAATATCTTACGTAATTATTAAAAAATAGGATGAAAATAAATGCTTCACAGTACCTTATAAATCGATGCAAGCACAGAAAGATTAGGTTTATTTTTCCATTTCTTTTGTCAGATTCTTCCAGAAACAAATAACAGAGCAAAAATCCACTGAAAAGAAATGTTCATTTAAACGATAAATCTATAAATAGTATAAAATGAAGCAACGGATTCCGAGACTATCACTTTTGGACGATTTTACACCGGAAAAGTGTGTCAGGCAATGAGTCATATGAGCGCATTTCCATAGTTCTTTGTTAGATCACGCTCAGTAAAATGTAAACATCACCCTTCCATTCTTCACTTTCCCCCTATTTGGATGAAAATAATTCCGCTCGGCGCAGGCGCAAAAGCGCGAAGGGTTTCCGAATACGTTGCTAAACAATATGTGTGAACGCTTAAAACTCGAGAAATACTAAACTGATATTGGAGATATTTGTACCATTTTGTAGGGCATTTATCGAGGAAGGTTTTAGTATATTAAACGCATATCAAAATCAAAAAGGGAGTTTAATAATTGCGATTTTAATAATTATTTTCCTGCCACGGTCCGCGCATGCGCTAAGTAGCAGTATCTGTGCTTTGCGTATGCGCGGAATTGAATTCATGCCTGTTTAAATCTCCCCTTAAAGCGTCTGTATATGTGGACATTTATAAGTCGAGAAATACAAAATGTTTATTGGAGATATTTGTACCATTTTGTAGGGCATTTATCGACGCTTTTCAAAATCAAAAAGGGAGTTAAATAATTAAATCCAATCCAACCTCAATCCGCGCAAGCTTAAAACAGCAGGATCTGTGCTTTGTGTTTCATCCGCGCATGCGCGAAATAGCAGAAGCTGTGCTTTGCGTAAGCGCTGAACTGCCAATATTGTTTATAAAGAAATATTATGAGGTAATTTGAATTTTATTTACATATCACAGATTGCATTTTACACATTCAGTGGGTCCATGTATGTATAGAACAGATAAACGTGTGCGGAGCCTCGGGTACAACGGCTAGTAGACCCATATAAAAAAATGTAAACATTATTGGCTATTTTCATCGATATTTTTAAAATTTCAATATTTACTCTCCAGAGGTTAGTTAAATAATTCTTGCGTGAAATTATCGCTTAAAAGTAATATTTATTCCGGTTAATTGAATATTTTATTTCTCTCATCAAAATTACTTAATTTGCATGATATAATAAAAACTGATTTATTAACTATGTAAAGGTTTTTCCAAAATAATATAGAACTTCTCTTGCAGTTCCATGGTATATTTCTGATACAACATACAATAATATTTTCAAGCTAAAATTGTTTCTCGGTGTGTGTTTTTTTTATTATGTACAATTTATTAAATGAACTCACTTTCACTGTAACTGATGAATAAGTTCTTTACACGAAGATCATCCACTATCTTCAAAGCATAACTTCTGGCACAGTGTTTAAAGTTCGAAGAATCGAAACTTGTTTGCATTAAAAGATTTGCCATATATAACAGCTTATTACACGTTAAGTCTGATCGTAAATTATTTTGAATAGATATGATAGATTTAAGTCTTGTTCTGCAGATACTTGGGGACGGACCTCATAATTTTGAACTATAGTCAGGTGAAGAGGATGACAGCTAATGCGGTACCCCGCTTTCCAGATTTTCACACCATACCAGCACGAGGACGTTTGGCCAGCGGATGTATTTAAAGCGCATCCGACCCAGAAAATAGTAGGATTTTTCGTGGAATCGGGTCTCGAAAGAACGATCCACCGATTCTTAAAACCGAGACTCTGTGCATAATCCTAGATCAGATGACCTCGCATTAGTGCGTTGTGAAAATCTAGGAAGGGAAGTTCCATTTCAGTGGTAATCGTAATTACCTCACTGAGGCTCCAAATTGTGAACTCGATCTCTAAATGCCCTTAGAACATGTTTAAAGTGGAACCATGTTTTAATATATCAAATCAGGCTAAAGAATTACTTGTCACTTCTGTGCATAGAAACATAATTTTAGATCTACTAAAAGAAAACAAAATTCGCGGAGATAATTCATAACATTAAGATTAATAGTTCATTACTTCCGATTGCTGCCTGTTTGATTTTTAAATGAATGCTCAATAATTTTGAACGCTTTGACTAGAACAGGGGTGGGGAATCTGCTGCCTCTTTTTGAGCTTCTTATTTGGCCTTACCAATTATTTATAATTTCCATTGAAATAATATACTTGTCTCTATCTCTACTAATAATAAAAGAGAAAGTCTCTGTGTGTGTGTGTCTGTTGGCGGTCTACAGAACAGACCGTTGAGCTTAGAGTTACCAAATTTGGTACATGTATACTTTGGAGGGTGAGAATGTTCACCTCGGAGATATTTTTTTCAATTCTTTATTCAAATTTTAATTATTTAAAAATTAAGCAAATTTTGAACGTTTTTGGCCATATTTTCAGGAATATCTTCTGAAAGAACTATTGCATAAAAATTATTTTTATACCACTTTAGGGTGCAAACAATTATCTTTCCAATGATATTACTATGAGTACTGTGCGATAATTACTTTAAATTTTACAAGGTTTTAAATTGTCATTAACGGCGGTCAAGGTCGCTCAAGGAGACCGTTTCTCCTTTCGACCAAAGGTAGGAAGGAAGGGCGGGGGGACGAGGGAGGGAGCCGCTAAGCGGTCATTTGTCAACAATGAAAGGGCATCCATCGTTTGTCATTTGAGGTTAGAAGGAAATGATTTAAATAGCTCATCTCGTAATCAATAAGAAAATAGCGGTTGAAGCAACAGGAATAATTTTCTGAATTAAGTATAAAACATTTTAATGATAAAGATAAAGATGATATTTTAAATTCATTACAATTGATTAATTTTCGTCCAAATCTTTCTGTACACTTCTTGCGTAATGCATAAAAAATTATTCAAATATAATTACTTTCTAAATGTATTACACAAAATGATTGATTAAAACGTTGACATGAAATGCAGATCAATACTTTTTTACAGTCATCAGTAATGTAGTTTGTAATACGATTCAGAGAGCTGTTTTCTTTATAAGGGATAAGAAAGTAAAGTCGGATACGAAAAGAACGCGGGTTACATGTCTATCGCAATTTGAAGTTAAAATTACTTTGTTAAGGGAACCAGGAATATAAAATTACGCATAAGAGTTTCATTTGAAATTATATTCCCGGCGAACAAGCTGGTCGCCGAAGGCGGCTAGTCTATAATATAATAATAATATAATATATAATATAATATAATTACAGAACAATCAGTGGCGTAGCTGCAACTTTTGTCACCCGGGGCGAATTTACAACATTCCGCCCTTCCTTTGCAAGTTAAATAAACTTCAATATATATATATATATATATATATATATATATATATATATATATATATATCTCTTATATATATATATATATATATATACTATATATATATATATATATATATATATATATATATAATATATATATATATTAATATAGTTTTGAGAATTTTAATATAGGTTTCTTACTAATTCATGATATCAAAAATTAATTATATTATTTGGTCAATTATGCTGATTCGTGGTAAGATTTTTAGTTGTGGCAACATGTGATGTCAATGTGCATGGCGGGCTATATTGAAAGAGATGAATTCTGGTAAGTTTAGAGGAGACACAGATTAGTTTATGTTTAATGAAAAGTATCGGTATTTTATTGAATTATATATTTACTGTATTTAGTGCAATATCTTAGTGCAATATAATGATATTTACATATTTTATCCTGAATTTTAGTCGTTTCTATACAGTTATGTTTTATTGTTAGGGTTAGCATAAGACTTTTCTTTCTAAATTCTTTCATTTTAGTGTAAATTACCCTGTTTGTTTTTTCAACAACAATAGTAATAGGGATGGTTTGTACAGCAAAATTAATTTAACCTGGCTAAAGCTTGTCCACAGCCAAGCTGCTATATTAATTGTTGAAAACTCCATTTACTTGGATTGCCTATTTCATTATTTTTAATAACAACAGTGTTCTTTCACTTGTTGACATATAATGCTTAAACTTGATTTTTTGTTTATGGTATCTTTAGTAATTTCAATTTATTAGATTTTATTTAAAATTGATGTATTGTTCAAATAATGACTTTTTGATATAGGATTTAATTCTTGTTTACTTTATTTCTGTATGATTATATACTAGTTATATTTGGATTTATATTATATATATATATATATATATATATTATTTAATAACGTAGTTCGTCGTTTGACGCCCTCGATCTCTGCAGATAGGTTACGAAATCGCGCGTCCACCACACCACTCTTTCTTTCACACATTGTCAATTTTACGAAAAAAGGCAAAAAAATATGAATTAATCACAATAGTTATTTTTCTTACGCATACAATGATTGAATTAGAGACGCTGCTCTTCTTAGTTATAAAACTTTTTCCTATGTGTCTGATTTTGTCTCCCCTTTCCAAGTGCCGCCCCCCTCCTTAATTACGCCCTGAGAACAATAACCTTTAAGATTTTGTTCTTGCGGCCTTCTGCCCAACTGTCGAAATTTAATGAGGCCTTTTAGTGCAAACAAATTCCCTACCCCTAGATTAGATTATAGCACATGCAAGATGATGTGCGTTTAACCATTTGTAATTCTAAAAATGTTCTTTTTTTGTTAATTTTATTGTTTATTTTTTCATTTATCATGTTCACTTGCATTTTTACTTTCTCGTCTACAAAGTACACAAAGAGAAAGTATTGTAATCGTCAAAAAATTCGAACTCGAGATTTTGACGAATCTCCGCGTTTTAGACCTTCCTGAGTCCGAAAAACACAATTTTGGAATTATGTTTGTCCGTCTGTAAACACTCTGTTTGGGATTGTGTCCGTGAACACGATAACTTGAAAACTATTAGAGCTACCGGGATGAAATTTGGTATGTGATCTTTACTCATAATTTGTAGGTTTCTATCAAAATTTGGACAAAATCCGTCTACGGGAAGTCTGTCTGTCCGCGGTCATGTGAACACTATAACTCAAAAATTTGAAGAGGTAGATGGATAAAATTTGGTACATAGTTTTATCATCATGGTCCGTATCAGATTTTGGACCAAATCCGTCGAAGGGTTGATTGTCTGTCGGTCTGTATAATCACAAATTTTAAATCGCAATAACTTCTTATCAAAATTACTCACATAAATGAAATTTGTTATGTGGCCTTCTTACCTTAATGTTAGATTTGTGTCCAATTTTTGTGTCAATCGGTTGAAAAACGGCGTTCAAATTGCATAATTAATTTTTCTAATCCGTTTCTGTATGCGCATGCGTACTGGTAGCAATCTCTGTGCACGCGGAAGCTATTGAGCGAATTACGAAAATTTGTCCTTGAGCCGGCAAGAGTGGAACCTAGCAGTGTGTGATAGATGCGTTTTAATCGGTACGCATCTCATTGAATTTGATTTTTTACCTAAATATTTTACAATCACTATAATCTACAATGAAAAACCTTCTGATAGTCATTGGATTCTGGGTTACAGTAGGTTCGAATTTTTTTATCCAAGCGGGGGGAGAGGAAACAGCACCTTTTGGAGGAAGTATACGAGAAAGTTTAGGGGAGACCACTCCCACTGCTTTATAGACTGAATTCTAATCTCTTACTATTTTTCCCCTTTTTGAACTTTACTATCATTTGCCTTAATTACGAGAAATGAATGTTTAATATTCTGGTTTGTTTTTAATTCTCGAAATGACAACATTCATTCAGATATAGTTTATTCTTTTAATGTCTATATTTTAATGGATTTCCTTTTGTATGTGCGATTCAATCATGTCTTAAACAAGTTTAATTCTTTGATATTCCATTAGAAAAACATTCAAATTCCTTTAGAAGCATAAATATAAATCTAAAGAAAATTATTCTATTAATGTTTTAATTCAATGTTAAGTATTTTTTAAGAAGCAACGAGATCTTGGTTTTTGTTTTGATATGATATAATTCAAGTTTTTACTGAACAAAAGTTTATTCAAAAGGATAAAAATGTCTATAGTTTTGGATTGCTATTCTTAATTTGAATTCTAAGCACATCCATAAATTGAAGATAAACAAAGCATACACCCCACTTTTGTTTCCGGGTATTTAATACTGCCGTCAGTGTCTGACACTTACCTGATCAGAAAGAAAGAGTCAACAGAGAAAGTGCCTTGCATTACAGTTTGAAAGGGTAAGTTGTCAACGCTGCGTAGTAAATCCATGGAATTGCCTGTAATAAAGTGCAATGAAAATTCATAACGGCATGACTCTTTTCAGACAAATATTTTATCTCTAATAAACAAAATGACAACTTTGGTATATAATAAAGCACCAGTTACATGTCTTTCCAGGGACTGATAGGCCCGTGTCGTCAATACGTACAAGGTCGTGCGGCGCACGACGACGCCGAGAGAAAAAGGCGTCGGTCAAGTGTTAACCATGAGCCATTAGGTTAAGTTAGGTCAAGTATTAACCATAAACCATTAGGTTAAGTTATGTGGTGTCGATTATTTTAATTTTTGTTTATTTTTCGGCAAATTAATTCCTTTATTTTTGTTAAGACACTTAAAAATTTCTTTGTTTTAATTCTTTGTTTAAACTTACAAAAAATGTTTTTTCCCGTTGCACTTTTTTGAACTCTGGACGGCTAGCCTTCTTTTAACTGTATACTACCTTCCCCCTTGTAGAATACGACCTTTTTTCCTCTTTTACCGTATATACCTCCCTCTGTCTGGAGAAACGCACGTGCAGGTTTGAATCGCCCGTAATTGCTTATTTCACTCTTTTGAACCCCCGTTGAGTTTGAAATTGAAAGTTGTTACTTGAGTCTTCCGCTCTTTTGTAGAAGAGGATCCGAATACCCCCTACTCCTTTGGTCAATTTCCTCTTCCTGCCATTTATGACTCTGTGACAATAAGCGTGCAACGGACCTCCCAAATTTTACTATCCTGACGCGACAGATTGTCTGTTTTACACAAAGACCCTTTTTCGAACCCTGTCCAGTTTGATTAATTATCCTTTGGGGTGTTAGGGCAATACCAACCCTTTTTCTGAGAAACCTCGCCTTCCAATCAGAAGAGTCTAAGCTTCCCAATTGGTTAACTACAGGTCTTTGGGTGTACACAAGGGGTTGCTGGACGGTGTGGCGAGTTTCTGAGGACAGTTTGGCGTCTTGGCGCAAATTAAGAATTTTCATTCTATGCCTTGCTGATTGAAAGTGCTTAGACTTTGGCTCAGGAATTGAGCAATATAGGATCGACTTGGCACTGTATTTTTTTTGGTATAAGAAAGAGGGAGAATTAAAACGAAGGGAGACTGATCGAAAGACAGAGTGGAGTTCAAGCCAGAACAAGCGAAGAAGATGATTTTGATTTTACCTTCTTTTGATCGGGCGCAGAGAGATCTGGCAATCAACCTTCCCCAGTAGAGGGATCACGGTTTTTCAGCGTCGGTGAGCTACCATTTTGCGGACTTGCAAAGAGAAGGTGATTCGACAATGAAAGCAATTGATTAGAAAAAATTGTTTCAAGAGCGGCCATGCATAGGCCCTTTCCTGGGAGCCCACTGAATAGCCCAGCAAGATTCCAGGCTGAAGTTATCCGGTCATCCGTCCGTTCCAGAAGCTATTGGCGTTGTGTGATTGTCCTGGAGCCTAGCAACTGAAGAGCCAGAAGATGTCACCGGGCATAACCAGTTGATCCGCCTGCCGAAAGGAGCTGTCAGCAACAAGTCCAAGTGTCCCGAATATGTGTGGTGTAATTATCGGCTGAATTGGGAGGACATTTTCCCTTACAAGGTCCCATGAAAAGGCTCGAAAATGTGTGAAAAAGACTCGCCTCGCCTTCCAGCTCTTGTGTGCGCCTCCGAATCCAGACACCCAGCCCAGATTGCCCTCATCAATGCTGTCAGCTAAGTTTCTTTTATTTATTTTTTAATTGAATATTTTTAATAGAACTACGAATAACACCTAGCAGCATAAATGTAATATTCAGTTTGAACAATTTTTTTATTGTATTGTTGCAAATAGGTCATTTAGAAAATTTTTGAAAGAAGTAGGGATTCAATTGTGGATTCTTGAAAATCATAAGGTATTAACAAGGTTACTATGTATTGGAAGTTGTACTCTTTTATTATATTTTGAGTAAAGACAGTTGTAAGAAATGCAGGAATGTATTTTGTGTGCAGGGTAAATTCTTAGCATTAGAAATGTAATGTCAACCTGCGAACTTCATGATGTTAATTTGCAATTCTGGTATTTCTCGTATGACAAAATTAATGATTGTAATCTTGCAATACCTTACTTGTGTAAATGACGTTCACCTGTTAGGGGTCCCCAAACTTTGAATTTCATAAATTTGTTAAGTGTTTATGATTCAGAAAGAGTGTATTTTATTCAAGAGTGCTAGCAAATTGTGCACACAAACATGTCTATTGCCACAAGTGTATATATGTTTTTTATTTTTTTAATCCATAAATAAATTGCATTTAGTTCAACTTTACAGTTTCTGTCCTACTTTCATGGATATGTTTTCTCACTCAATGTGTCCTAACAGATTTTCCAGGTCTGGTATTATCTACTTATAAATTTATGTCAGTGTAAGGTTTACCTGGGGTTAATAACTAGCCTTTTGAACACAACGCAATTACGATTATTTTCCTGGCTATTCTATTATACGATCAAAAATTGAGTTTAGATTAATCAAAGACATAAAGAGTCAAGGAAATCAACTTTATGTCGTGTAGTTATCTTTAGTAGGTCAGTGTTAGCCATAAGCTATTAAGTTAAGTTAGGTCAAGTATTAACCATAAGCCATTAGGTTAAGTTAGGTCAAGTATTAATCATAGGCCATTAGGTTAAGTTAGGTCAAGTATTAACCATAGGCCATTAGGTTAAGTTAGGTCAAGTGTTAACCATAAGCCATTAGGTTAAGTTAGGTCAAGTGTTAGCCATAAACTATTAGGTTAAGTTAGGTCAAGTATTAACCATAAGCCATTTCCCTCTAATATCGCCACTGCGTAAAGGCGTTCATTAGACATTTGCACGACGGCGCGGAATAGGCTTGGCGCGGGCCTGGGGACTAATGTAAAACGACCTATAAATGAAAAGACGTTTGTGTGGAGAAGGTTTTCAATCATATTTTATATCTTGAGATAATCAACAAAAATTTGCTGAAGGTTTTATCTTTGGCCAAAGAATCAAAAAAGAAAATGCGGATGACATTGGAAGACAACAAGTTTAACGTTTTATTTACAAATCTGGATTAGAAATTTTAATACAACTCTCTTGCATCAATGCACGGATGAGAAAACTACAACGCAATTTCACGCACGAGTAGTCAACAGCAGAAGTAGTTAATTTTTTTAGAATCGAGATTTCTTTACAAGAATGTTTTGTCAGTCATCATCGAGAGAAGCAGACTTGGAGTCAGTCGCCACAGATGTATAATCGAAATTTTAAAAAACAACTTCGATTATGACAAATTCATTTAAAAGTGATAATGCTAAGGTTCTTTTAAGATATTACTACCCTATTACTGCATAACATGGAAACAATAATTAAATTTTAAAATTATACACTCATCATAAAAGTGAGAAAAATTATATCTTTAAGACACATCTTGAATACTAATTATTATTTCTTCTTTCATACGATTTATGTGCCTGCAGGTAGGCCTGTATTTGGAAATGGTAGGGAGGAAAAGTAAGTTATCCCCTCCACTCCTAAGTTCAAGGAAAAGTTTTTCCCTTAACAGAGAAATGATGTCCGAGGCAGAAAATTTGCGAATTTCAGGAAGGGGAGAAAAGGCGTATAACCTATCCGTCGTATAAACGAAATATTTTATCATTACATTGGTTCCGAAATAATCGGGACTGTGATGAAACAATGTGTAAATGAGAAACACATAAACAGCGCTTTACTGTATTTTATGAAATGATTTGATTTCGAATTACATCAAAGAAATTCTAGAAAATGATTTTTTCAACTTACCTATAATATCCACATTGTGAATGTATATATGTCCGAGGATTACCCACGCCATACTGAGAAACCTAATGCCATGGATAGAAAGGAAATTTTTCGAAGAGGATCCTGTGTCCAAAATCTTGGAAGCGTTTGAAAACAAGCAAAAACATTTCAAAAATCTTGAACCAGCCTTGAAACCTTCTATAAAAAATGGAAATATGTAATAATTTAACACAATATGTTACAATATATAGCAAGCAATTTTTAAGGGATCTGCCTAGGTTCTGAGGCAAATTTTTGAAAAAGCACTTTAATGGACAATTTTAGTTTATTTTCTGAATGAATGTGGTACAAAACTATGAATAATACCACTCAGAAAATTTTCTGTCACTTGAGATTCAGTAAGATGGAATAATTTAGGTAAAAAATGGTGAAAATTAGAGCAAAAAGCAAAACACTCTAGTAGAAATTCTAATTTATATATTCAAATTCTTTCTCTACAAAGCACACTTACAGCAATGGTGAAGGCAATGAACAAGGTCTTAAGAAATATTTGCATTTAGAGAAAAGTTATGGAAAGTCAAATATTCTCGCATTGAAAATATCGCAAAATGTATAGGTATAAACAACTTTAATCGAGTTTAATTTTGTCGAGGAAAAAAACTTTAAGGTAGAAATTATTTTTTCTTCTTCTGAGGAGTGAACCTATTCCGAAAAAACGGAAACAAAATAAGGAAGTAAACATTTATACACAAAGAAGGCTTAAATATCTTACCTCTCTATCTTACCTCTGAACCTTATAGGTTCAGGCCTCAGAGGGAAAAAAATTTAATTTCGACATTAAAGTCTTTTCCCGCGACAGAAAACCTACTCTAATTTTGAATCGGCATGGATGGGGCTTTTGGTGACATCATCCATCGGATTCTTCTTCCTTCTCGTTCTTTTTCATTCGTTTTTTGTTAATATTATTGTATTTTTACCTCTATCACAGTTAAAACTTTCCTTATTTTGGTTTAATATCGTTGTATAAGTATCATTGTTTATTCTTAGTTTGTAATCGGGGCAATCGTTGTGAATTACCCTGCACAATAAACAAAGTCTACTTGCTTAACAAAACGCAAGGTTTCGGCACGTGGAAGTAATATATCTGTTGCTAAATAAAAATTCAAGCTCTGTTCGCAAAGGGTTAATCTTTTATAGTATCATGTGGCAGTCCTATTACAAACCATTTCTGTGCTCACAAAGTCCGAAAAAGCACCCAAGTTCATTTTAAATCAATGTTACAGCAAAGGCATACACTGTTCTATGCAATTTCAGTATATTTCTTCAAAACCAGGTGGCGTTGGTTGCTAGTAAATTGATTTGAAGTCACTCGCCGTGAAACTGGTGAGGACGCGCGTGTGTAAACATTGAGAAAATAAAAAAAAAATACCTCTGATTGCTATCTAGCTTAGTTCAATGTTTGAAGTGTACTAGATGACTTAACAGGTAAGTTCACTGTTTTGAACAATATCCTTTTTGTTACGCAAAACATTTAGTAGTTTTTGGCACAGGGAATAAATTACTGTTTGTGTCATTATTTTTCATTTTATTATTAATTGCATTACGTGTCTTATTATTTGCAGAAAGCTATCAAAACGCCAGGTATTTATTCATTTTTGAGAAGTTGAGTTATAAAGGTTTAAATTAGGCTAGCAATTTCATTGAGATATTATAATAATATAAAAACTGTTATTTAAACTTTTTGAATAAAATTCCGGAAACCTTTGTATATACAGGGTGTCCACCTAAATCTCTTACACCCCCATAACTTCATAACGACGGCAGCTATTGCCATGAAAGTGGTGTCTAGGAATAGCAAAAGGGCTATGTGCTACGCTATGAGGCAATGGAAAACTCCAGAGTTCCCATCTCGAAAATGGTACAAGACAGAGGAAACAAATCAATTATAAAGTTGTACGGCATTATCGATTTAGTGCAAAAATACTCTTTGGGGAGATTATATATAGAGAGAAAAACAGAAATGAAGGTAAATCAGTAAACTCACTCTTGAAAGCACTATGTGAGAACAAAGCACATCTAAGTCTGTTCGAGGGAACTCGCATAGTTGTGAAGTTTCCATCATGCAGCAAACAATTATCTCTTAATAGATTCTCTTCGCTTACAAAATCGGAAAAAATACTCGATTGCTCGTCTGTCCCATTCCTTACGGATCTCGAAGAGCTTCTAAAACTGCTATGAATGTATTCAGTGGCAGTGATGCAGCTACCAGATATGATTAGAATGAAGTAAGCACCTAAAGTATATCTGGAAAAGAAACAACAATTTTAAGCACAGCGAAGTGTCATTTGTTACTTATTGTAGACATTCCAAGTATTGTTTCAATTTGGGTTTAAAAAAACCGTTATTTAAATTCGAAATTATTTTTAGATTGTTTGGAAGTCGTTTATATTTAAATCTGAAGTCGCTTCTCATTTCTGTAGTACTTTCTAGTAGTATAAAAATAATTAACAAAAAATGTTTCTAGAATTAACCTGCTTTTTGTACTGTATAAATAACAACATCTAAACATGATTCAAAAATTAAAGACCGTCTCAATATAAGCGTCATATAGCTTCAAAACCTTACGCTGGTCAAATTAAAACTAAACATATGAGAAAACGAAAGGTTCTTCTGTAACTTTTACTAAGTTTAAAAGACTAATCACAGTTTTAATTACTAATCCCGAAATCCTACTTACACTTATGCAGTTTAAATTGAATTTAATCTAGTAATGGTGCTATTGATTGTAAGAAAAACGTTTATATAGTATACTAGGTTTAATTTATAAATAATCGCTAAAGGTAAATTTTACACAAAAAAAAGAATGATATTAATACATCAGTTTTTCTCACGTTCCTTTTACGGTTGAAATATTGATTTAATCTGATTTGGAAACGTTTCTATGACAGACTTTTTGAAGAGTGAGTGGTAAAATTTTTTTCGGAAAAGTATATTAAATATCCACATTGGCATTCGTAAAAAGTGACTGCTTGAAAAACGATGGCAACTGCTTAGTAGCTGAAGCAGCCAAAACCACCAGCTAAACCAGTGAATCACAGAATGTATAAAAAATTCCAAACATAGATAATATGGTTCTTTTTATTTTTAAATTATTTTTATTTGGTAATCTCAAAAGAATTCATTGAAAGAGTTTGGGGTTTTTTGAAAGAAAGAAATTTAAAATATTTAAGATACCACATACTTTTGATTAGGTGGTATGAAAGAGTTTCCAACAGAGAATAGCTCAAATCCGGACACAAGTCACAGGAAGCACCGACATTCATAAATCAGAGTGCCGAGAGACGTGACATTCGAAATAAGCAAGGGACATTGTGTTTTGTGAATCGGTAGCTGCGCAACTCGTGCTTTTGTGACCACATGCGTTCCCACTTATGCGATCCCAACATGAATAAAGAGCGAACACGAAATTTTGTGTGCAACTTGGCAAATCTGCCACTCACAAGATGCAGCAAGTTTACGGCGATGCTGTCATGAGTCGTGCAAGGTGTTTCGAGTGGCACGCGCGCTTAAGGATCCGAAAAACATCACTTCCGGTTCCGGGACGCCCTAAAAGCAGTGCCGGAACGGTGCTCCTGTGCGTACCGGGTTCACTACATCCCTGAAGACGACGACAGATCCATCGTTGAGATCTAATGCAAATCGGAGATAGTGCTTGACAGTTGACAAGCTTCGAGAAGTGGAGTTCCAGGACACATTCCTGAAGTGGCAAGAACGCTGTATTACGGTGGAAGAGGTTTACTCTACAGATGACAGTGTGTCCACGTAAATAAAGTAATTGCTTGAAAACAGAAATAGTCTCGAAACTTTTTGATGCACCCTGTTAAACATGTGCGTCGTAAACTCTTTGGTTACGGTTCTAGCATTTAAAAGTAGCGATTTTTTTTATTTCTCTTAAGTATATTCGTTATATATCCAGTAATTGTAAGGAAATCATTTCATTTTCAGAGTGTCCCAATCAGAATATATTTCAGTTTGAGCCAATGCAATTAAAAATACAGATAAACTTGGCTAATTTGAAGCTGACTGACCAATAATAAAAATTCGAATCACTCAAAAATTCAAATAAAGAAAAATTGGGTCTAAAAATCAGTAAAGCAAGAGAAGACAATTTTTTAGTCACATTACACATGGCAGTTACTTAATAAATGCAATTTTAAATTTCTAAGAAATACTTACAAAAATATCTTTGCAGAAGTTGAAATCCGAGGAAATCGCTCTTTGCAAGTGAGGGAATTCAAATCAAGAAGCTCTCCATATTCTCTGAGGAATGGCAGTCTGTCTTTGAAAAATAAGACTCTGTTTTAATAATTGCTGTAATTGTAATGGTAATGAATTTTTTCGTTGTCGTACAGACTATTTCCGTAGTAAACATTATGAACAACAATCTTCAATAATCTTTCTACAAATAAATCTTTTTATTAATGCTGAGGTAATGTAATGTATTTATTGATTAGAGTTAAAGTTCAGTAGAGTCCCGCTAATCAGGAGTAGATGGGACCGGACCCATCCGGATCACTGAAAGTCCGGGTTAAACGGAATTTGACTTAAATACACGTAATACAAGTTTTAGATGAGTAAAACTATAAAAATAGATGGGTTTTATTTCTCTTAAATACATACAACTTTTCCTACCTTTTCTTTCCGAATTAACCGAATGTCCGGACAAGCGGGGTCCGGATTAGCGGAACTCTACTGTATCCCTATTCAGAACACTGTAGAGATAAACAAATGGCAATATTAACACCAAAGCTGGGTGATACGCATTTCAAAACATGAGTAAAAGAATGGTGCAAATAATAATAAGAATATAAAGGTATGCTTTTCACACCAAGTACAAACAAACGCGCATTACCAGGAAGAACAGCGTCACCGTGCAGTGTGAACTCTAATGTCTCAGGCTGAGCTGAGACGCGAGCCAGTGAACATAAACCCCAAACCCCGAGACTAAAATTGTATTGATGATTCAATTAATAATCGAAATGTTTCCACTCTTCAGTGTTCCATGTGTTGTGTTATATGAATATCTGACGTTAATGCAACAAATTTAATTGTTTCGAAAGAGGTAAATGGCGACGTAACGTTAGCAAAACAGTCTCTATTAGAAACACAATTCAACCATCGCCGTTTCACTCAAAGCCGCAATGCCTTTCAGTTACAAATTATGGATGGTATACGAATACTGCAGGTACCAAAAATTGTCACAAACACTCAAATATCAATGTAATTACAACGGACTCCGGTACAACGCGGGCGATACATTCGCATAATAGGAAATCGAGTTATATAGGACATGCATTATGGACGGATTTCTGTAAATTCAAATATATGTCTCTAAACTTCCAGCCAGTGCGGAATTCAAATGTGGACGGGTTGAAAGCTAACAAGAAACGGAAAGCTGCGTTCCAACGGCCTGTCTTTCCACATATTTCGTCCACGGTTCGAGTTATTTCCTGTCGTCGGAACAGGAAGAATCGATGTGGCTCGTGGGCTTGTAAGTGCATCTGTGGTTTCCCGCGTTGTAGCGGTAAATAGCTCGCACATCAAAGGACCAGACGTCGGCATCCGTTCACTCGAGCGCTGCTAAGATATTTTCAAAGCCACGCGCGCCGAAAGAACAGCACGTCTGTTCGAATTCCACCGATCACAGTCCACAAGTGCAAACCTCGAGCGAACTCGAAGTTTGGCCAAGCCACAAGCCGTTGGAACAAGGCTTAACACAACCTCATTCAAACTAAAAACAGTAGAAATCTGATACCGAGACTCAAAAAATAAAAAAACTATATGAATATATTATTTTACGGGTAATATGGGACTTGTTTATCGCGCTGTCTGAGTACTGATCTCAACTTTTTTGTTGCGTTGTACAAATTTACATTATACAGGGGTCCACTGTAGTATACAAGGTTGTTATAATTAAAGTTGGCCTATTCAGAAGGCCCTAGAGCCTGTTTTTTGCATCCACACAAAACAAAATATTAGAGATGGGGAGATTGATACGCGGGAACATTGATACAGTTCTTAAATTTTGATGATTGGAATGGCTCAAAATGTTCATATCCACCTCATGTATATGCCACTGTAACTCTTAGCACACGGTATATTTTTTGGCCATGTTAGCATGGCCAAAAGTTAATTTACAAATGAATCAAACCGCTAATCTTGTCGTCGAAATAAATTTTACTCTAAGTATGTGTTGTGTGATTTCTTTCCCTAATTACTTTCTCCTGCCAGGGAATCTACACCAAAGGTAGGAAAAAACATTTATTTTTCTGAACTACATTAAGTTTTGAGGTTTCTTAGCGTTGATTTTGCGTCACCACTTGTTTTAAATAAAAAAAAGTCTCTTGGGCCAGATTGATACAGTTGACTCCGGGGCGCATTGATACTCGTCTTCTGTGTGTATCAATGCTCTTTAACAGCAACTGCTTTGAAAACTAGTCTTCAGAAATGGGAAAACGTAAAAATGAACTATCTAAGAGAAACACGCAATTAAGCATTTGTTTAAACTATGAAAACAGTTTGAAATTCATTGCAGAAATAAAAAGAATTGTTGTAAATAAAGTTTAAAATATTTTTTTACGAATTTCTTAAAATTGGAGAGGAACATTGTACGGAAATTTAATTAATATCAACGAAATGATAATTTTTGCATTTTTAGATGGTGTGAAAATTATTTCTGTGCTAATTCTTTTTCGTAAGTCATCAAGGAAGAACGCAAAAATTTCCCTTAATTTTTAATTAATTAAAATTTCCAAAAACGGCTTCGAGGCTCACATTCAATCCCTCCAAAGTGTTTTTAGACACACACACACATTCTCCATTATTATTTATAGAGATAAATTATTTTCTGAGGCATTATTGTTTCAATTTTTCAGTCTCATCAAAAATGTTGAATTTTGATTAAAATAAAAGGTTGTTATTTTGTTAAATTTTTAAACCTTGATTTGGAATATAAAGTTTATTGATAAAACACCTTTTGTTTTGATTCCAGACCTATTAACCATCATTATTTTCGATATTTCCGTGTGTATGGGGCAGATTGATATAAATACATTTTTAGGAAAAAAGTATAATAATTATTTTATTATTTCATTTATGACCAAAACTCGACTGAAATCCTATATTAGATTAACAAATGCATAAATATACTATATTAGTTCTAATTATTTCAGTTGGTAAAATCATTTATAAAAAAAGTGTATCAATGTTCCCGTGTTCCTCCTACCTAGTACAAGTAATGCGGTCTGTAAAAAAAAAAGTCATGCTTAAAAACTGTATTTTGACCGAAAAAAATACTATTTTCAGAAATGAATTTTGGAAGCTCTTTTAGTTAAACTAAAAAATATCTAATAAATAAAGACTTAAACGAACTATTCAATTTTGCTTCAGTAATAAAAAAAAATCTGCAAAAGTCACCTGATATATGCGCAATGCCGTCTATTGATGAAATTTTTAACTTTTTTTCGGTTTTCACAGAGCGCATCACTTGTAGACTATCTCTTTCCATTATAATCAATTTTGCTTCGTTTGGAGCCATAGAACCGGCTCTAGAATAGGCGAACTTCATTTATAACAACCCTCCATGCTAAGACGCCATGCAAAGGCTTCTACACTTCAGGTTCTCGGACATAGCACAGGGACTGACTGGTGTTCAGCACTTGAGTGAGACCGATGAAATGTTCTGCAATTGTTAAATTATAATAGATTTTATTTTCTCGGTGCTTGTAGTGAAAAAAGTCGTCTACTGTTTTTCTTGTCCTGTTACTTGCTGGCAAGGTTTTTTAATATATTAGTACTTTTAATCTGATTTTTATGGATTTGTGAAATTTTAACTGTTTGGAGGTATTTTTTTTTATTATTATTATTGGTTTTGTATCGTGTGGTGTGTTTGTGTGTGTGTTTGGGTTTAAGTATGTGTTTTGTGCGTTAGAAAGTTTTTTAATTTTGATGTTTTAAATATTATAATTGTAATAGTGACTGTACCTCGATATGATTGGTGACATTTTATTTCCCCCAGCCTAATTTAATCATGGCTGGTTGAGTTATTGTAGCATCAAGTTATGATGTAATTCTATCGTCTCCCAGCTGGCTGGTTGAACCATGTAATTTTTTAAAAAGAAATTTGATGTTTTAATTTCCACCCATGTTCGTGGTGCAGAATGTAGCAATCTGTTTGTGATTTTAATAAATCTACGCGAGCTTGGAGGTGGCGGGCCTGGGGTTCCTCAGGGTTTCCTGGCCAGGTGCTGTTGGCTCCCTTCCCCTCCGGACCGTTTCAAGCCTTAAGCCAATTTGGCAGGCTGGTGCGGAGTGGGTTGTGTAGTGTAGTAATTATAACAACCCTGTACATGATGTAATGAGTTAAGGTAAATTCATTCCTGTTCTGAAATGCAGTAGGCGTTTTTGTGCCTAATACAAATTGCAACGTATAAAGACATGTCGTCAGGAGTTAAGTGCACACTTTTTTTCCTCGAAAATAAAAAAGACACCTATTTCAATCAAAAATATAATTCATATTAAAAAGTGATATATTCTACACAGTGAATCTCAGATTCTAGGGTCAAAGCAATTTCAATAAAATTAAATCCATTTTCCCCCCATTTTTAGGGCATCTTGAAAAAGAGCTAGAAATGATGCAACATGACACAAAATAAACCAGAAAACTAAACTTTTTCTAACTTACGGAGGAAACTCACTAAATGCTTCATATCTCGTGTGACGTTCAATGAGCTACATGACTCCGGCAGGCAAAGTCCTGTCTTGACTGGCAATTGTTGCATTGGCAAATGAAACTGAAATTATAAACAAATACCTTTTCAGAACATGCTCAAATATTTATGGAAAATAGACAAAATAGTCTGACAAGCATCAGATTACGAAAGTAAGAATATAAATAAGCAGCACAGGAATATAGTTTGAATTTTTTACAAATGTGTAGAGTTATGATTTTCTAAAAAAAAAAAAAAAAAAACAGCGGAAGTATTGTCCCCTCGACTTTCTCACATACTAACACGGAGATTCTCAACCTATGATACGCGTACCCCCGGGGATACTCGGGGGACCAATTAGGGGTACGCGAAAGTGATCTTGGTAATGGCGGAAAACAGAAAATATAAGAATATTCTATAATTTCGTTTTCCCCAGTTCGTATGAAAAATGAAAGTGCAAATTGTACGCAGCGGCAGCGATTGCGTGGAAAAAGTAGGGAGGGGGGGGGGCGAATTTATAGACATATAAAAGCACCCGAAAGTATATGGCAAGACAACAAAATTTAAAAAATTAGCTACCTTCCCTGGACATTATTGCTTTTTTATAATTCCTTGATTTAGGCAGCTAAAATGAAATAAAAATTTAGTTTTTCCCTCAAAAAGTAGGGGGATGACCGCGAGTACGAGTACGAGTCAGTAAGTCTACTCACGAAATAAGAAAAAGGAAGGAAGTAGATTAATATTTAGTAACTGAGTAATTGTTAGCTCTAATCATAAGTTAATGTGAAAGTATTTCAATGCTGTGTTCATTTCTTTTGACGTTGAACTAATACTATTTTAAAAATTGGAATAAAATGCGAAGTCAAAAATCAATCCCGCAAGTTTTATTAACTTCATTAGAGTCATTTGACTCTTAAGCTAACCTAACGACTTGACCTTATCAATAACTTTTTTGTGTTTAGGGATAGTTGGGAGGGAATTTAACAGAATGGGTTACTCAAAAATAAAAATACTAATCAAGGGGTAAGCGAGAGAAAAAAGTTGGCAACCACTGTACTAACACAATATAGTGCGTTTTGAGTTTCAATTCGTAGCATAGTGGAGAGAATCGAGATTGCATTTTGGACCTCTTCCCTTTTTCAGATTGGTGCCAAAATTCGATACAGATCTATAATTTTGATGACAAGACAACATAAAGAGTTAAATTTCTATAGCTCGTTGTGTTTTTGAGTTACCGCGGATTTAGTCCAAAATTTAATACAGATCTACAATTCCGGCGATGAAACCAGATACCAAATTGCATCTGTCTAGCTCGTTGTGTTTTTGAGTTATCGCGTTCACATGCACAGACAGACAATCGACTTCCTTTTGACGGATTTATTTCAAAATTTAATACAGATCTACAAATCCGGCGATGAAACCATATGCCAAATTGGATCTGTCTAGCTTGTCTTGTTTTAGAGTTATCGCGTTCACATGCACAGACAGGCAACAGACTTCCTTTTGACGGATTTAGTCTAAAATTTTATACAGATCTACAGTTTTGGTGTAAAGATTGCAAACCAAATTTCATCCGACTTGCTCTTTGAGTTTTCTGAGTTATCGAGTTCACAGACAGACATAATTCCAAAAAAATGTTATATCAGGATCAGAAAGATTCAAAAATCGGAGATTATATTTGTTTTAAAAATGACAAAGATAAAAAGTTTCTTACACTAGTCTATTATCGGTATGCTAAAAAGTGGATAATATTTTTTATCAAATATATATATATATATAATGTATATTTTAAATTTTTAATGAACGTTTAGAAATTCGTTATGACATAATTTCTTTATAGTTCTGTCTATAGCCTCTAGCGCTTTTGCGATTTTGCTTTGACGTCCTTACTTTTGATTTTAAAAATATATACATTATTTTACTTTCTGGTACACTAATAAAAGCGATTTTTATTTCTATTTTTATTATTTTTAAAACAACATTTTCATAATTTATTATAATAAATATTATGGAATATTAAAATCATTCTCTTCAATTCACTATCAATGAGGTCCGCACACGCATTAAAGAGTTAATTATAAACAATAAAATAACTGATAATTAAGTTCTGGAAATATTAAATTATCGCATTATCACTGACAACACTGTACAAAATTTCAGAACTCTAGTAGATCAAGAAGTAATTGGAAACAAAACTGTGGTTACAAAATTTCAACTGTAAAAATATGAATAGTGTCATGTTAAACAAAAGAGTCCAAAAGAGCAACGGAGTTAGTTTCGAGGTGTTCCGCTGTCTCAATAAGAACCTAAAGAGCAGTGGCGGCTCGTCAGCTCAGAAACAGGCAGTGCTGCAAAAATTGTATTGACCTAAGTTGTAGGAAATCTTGTACTGACTATTTTGGCATATAATGATAATATACTAAAAATTCATAGTTTTTGATTTATAAGCAAAAAACTGGGGAAAATTGCTTTTTATGTTGTTTGGCCATATCTTAATTCCAATAAATATTTTTGGTGGCAAACCTCATATTCGTAATTAATGTTCCTTAAACATCGATAGTTCAGCTATCGATAGTCCAGTCGATAGTTTTCCCAACTATCGACTGAAACTATCGATAGTATCGATAGTTTTATTTCAGGCAATACTATCGATAGGTGCTTTTTCAGTCGATAGTTTAGAAACTATCGATAGTAGGTATAAATGAGACATGAATACGTATGTAACGTAAGTATACATGAAACGTGAGTACGTATGTAACGTAACTATACATGAAACGTAAGTGCATATGTAACGTACGTCTGAAACGTACATATGTAACTTACGTCATACGTATATATGAAACGTGCGTACGTATGTAACGTAAGTATATATGAAATGTGTGTACATATGTAACGTACGTCTGAAACGTACATACGTAATTTACGTCATACGTATATATGAAGCATGCGTGCGTGTGTGACGTACGTTTATATGTAAATATGAAATATGCGTTCTTATGTAACGTACGTCAAACGTATATATGAAACGTGCGTACGTATGTAACGTAAGTATATATGAAACGTGTGTACGTATGAACGTGCGTACGTATGTAACGTAAGTAGATATGAAACGTGTGTACGTATGTAACGTAAGTATGTGTGAAACGCGAGGACATACGCATATACTTTCTAACATACGTAAGTACGCTACATACGTAATCATAATTCGTAAATACATACGGGCAATCAAATGTATGAGCGTTCCTTGCATAGAACGTACGTTACATACATATATACGTAAGTTACATTCATACAAACGGACGGCCGTTACACACATACGAACGTACATTATATACGTACGTATATCCGTAAATTTTTACTTACAAACTTAGTACTTAACATATATACGTAACGACGTTTTGCGTTATATGTGTACTTATAGTACCTAAAATACTCACCTACATACTTATCACATTACAAGCGTATGTACTTTGTACTTTAAATACCTACGTACTACATACGTTACTCCCATACATATATACAGATACGAAGTACAAAAATTTCTCAGTAATCCAAGATCAATTCCTCGATCTATTTATTACTTGAACAAAAACTATCGATAGTTTGAAAACAATCTAGAGTAAATACATGAGAAATTAAAGGTAAAATTTGAATAATGCAAAAATGCATCAATAATCAAAGTGGTATAATTACTTAAAGAACCCCCTATAACAATACAATCGATAGTTTCAAAACTACCGACTAGAACTGCAAGATAAATTAAAATTCAGTACCATATATATAAAAACTTGCTTACATCAAGTCAAAAATCAATTTATTAAAATATCCAAAATTGACAAAAAAGGCCAATATTTAAATTATACAAAAATGCATCAATGATAGGTATTATATAATACATCACCCCCACTGACTCAATACACGACCCGCCACTACATAGAAGCAATACTATGGACAGTCAATAGTTTCAGTCGATAGCTTTAAAACTATCGACTGAAACTATCGATAGTTCCAGTCGATAGTTTTGAAACTATCGACTGAAAATGCACCTATCGATAGTATTGCCCGAGAGGAAACTATCGATACTATCGACTTGGCTTCGATAGTCTATCGATGTTTAAGGAACACTATTCGTAATCAGCACCTCAAAAAACATAAAGGAGCAAAAAATTACAACTCCTACAGAATTTGATTTTTTAAAAACTACTTAATGACTGTACTACTGAGAAAAGGCGGAAAAAAAAGCCAAATGAGGAAGTCGCGCCAATCGAGAGTTGTGGAAAACGCAGTTCAAGGACATCTGATTTCAGTGGAAAAAAGGGTTGTGCTGTCCACGTTGCTTAATGAGCGAATTTAGGTACTTAGGAGGGGCAAAACTCTATGCAGCTCTGGTCTCTCTCTCTCTTAATTCTTGATTTATTCTCGGTCTTCAATTTACGTTTTTCATTACTTTTTTGCCATTTTCGTTGATCATTGAACTCTCAAAGTGGAAAGGTAAGCAAATTAGAATAGAAACGAAAATACAAGCTTTTAAAATAATTTTAGGAGGGACTGCAACTATGCAGCTCTAATGGACGAGCCGCCACTGCTAAAGAGTGTAGAAGGATAATTTCAATGCTGAATATAGTTCTAAGTTAATATATAATATAGTTCTCGCTACTCACATTGGACGGCGGTGTGACTTTCCAAGTGGCCACACAGTATATACCGTCGATGTCCGTGCGGGTTTCATTCTCCCTGGCAGGAATGTGCACGTCCAAGCACTCCTGGTACTTTCCCATCCACAGGAAATTCCCGAGTAGAGTCCCGCTGGGCACTTTACCATTGGCATCCAGCACTGCCCGTTCATAAAAAGAAAATACTTATTTTAATGTTATATTCTTTTGGTTGATCCTCATTCATGACACAGCATTACAAATAATGTGCAATCCATTTTTTTTTTTTTTTGCAATGTGTTGATGGTCAGTATTGTATTCAAATTCTTAAAACTTAGCTATTTGATAGGTCTGTGACCGGTACACTTCACGCTCCCCACCACAAGATCTGTATCGCAGTATTTAAAGGCATGACTATTTTCTTCCGAATGCGAATTCTCTTATTTTATCAGTATTCTCAAACTTACAATTAAATGTCTGCATTTAACAGTATTAACAAAATTAAAATTAAATGACTCGCCATTTTCAAAATGACTCAAATGTGTTAGTGGTGCTAAAGTCGCCACTGACTCGCCTAACATTAAAACCATTAAAACGGTCACCATCTCGAAATAGGATAAAAAATAAAAACTCTTATAAATACGTCTTTTTCAATGACTTCAAAGAATATTCATGCCAAATTCGAATAAAATTGACCAACACGTTTAGTCGAGACTGCGTAACAAACAAGCTTACAGACAAACGAAATGCCGAACGGTAGAGTTGAAACAGAACGTAGCTTCGCTCCATCAAGAATGTACATAAACAGAACATTCGCCTAGCGAATTTCATGTACACTTAAATACGGAAAGTTTTGTGTTAAGCTTCGTAGTATAGTGAAGAGAAAAGTAAGCAATTTGGAGCTATATCTCTCCTCGACCAATTGGGTTCAAAATCTCATACAGATATACTATTTCGGTGTTAAGAGAACCTATGAAATTCTATCTACGAGTATCTTGCTTTCGTTTTCGAGTTATCATTAGGGATGTCGGTTATTGCGAAAATAACCGGTTTTCGGTTATTCAGGGTTTTTTTTAGCTCCGGTTTAACCTGGCGGTTATAACCTCTCAAAATAACTGGTTTTTGAAATAACCGGTTTTCGATTTTTTTTTATATAAAGAAACAAACGTCGTTTGTAGACAAAATTTCTTATTAATATTGTTTTTACAGGAAATTAATCTATTGGCCAATATTTATCTGTTCATAAAGACCCTTTGGTACATAAAGTAATAATACGTCAGTACAAAAACCTCCAAATTGGCGGCACTTAAAAACCGACAAATAAAAATTGCCGCCAATTTGGCGGTTTTTGTACTCACGTATTAACGCCAATTTGGCGGTTATTAAGTGCCGCCAATTTGGCGGTTTTTGTACTTACGTATTATTACTTTATTGGCGCAATACCGCCAATCTGTAGCTGCGGTGGCGTTAATACGTAAGTACCGACCCTTTCAGTAATCCGCCAACCAGCAGACGTCTCGAGGAAGCGGTTGGCATAAGATGATGAAATTCAAAGCTTCATATCTGGTTAAATTCTAGTCTAATCGAAGACTAAAATCGAGACTATCTTCCGATCCAGTTTTTTTACCCGGTTTTTGGATTTTTAAAAAATAACCGGGGAAAAAAGTAACCGAAAAAACCGGTTTTCGGTTAAAACCGGTAGGTTTTTCCCATCCCTAGGTATCATGTTCACATTGCACACTGACAGACAAACGAATAAAAGTCTACCCATTGACCGATTTATAAAAAATTAGATATGCGTCAACAATTTCGGTGTAAAGATGATATTTTAAAATTTCTTAAGTAGTTGATTGTTCCGTTTTTAAGTTAAACACTTCCACAAATGAACGAATAGACAGATCAAGGGACAATCAACCTTCGACGGATATGGTCCAAATTTTGATACAGATCGGCAATTGTAATAATAAAACCATATACTAAATTCTATCCATCTTGCTCTTGGCACTTTTGTGTTCACAGATAGACAGACATAATTCCAAAGTTGATTTTTTCGGACTTCTTTTGGTATACGTCGTATACGAAAAAGTAAAACAAACCACTTCTTAACGATATGATCATGTTTTATCGCTATTCTCGTTTCCAAATGATGCAAACATTGCAGAAAATTTGTAATTAAGCGGAAAGCAAGACTTGGGAAAAGTAAAGAACAAAATTCTATTCAAAAAGAAAATATACCAACCAAATCACTTTGATCTTAAGAGGTCATTTCTGTATTTCTGATGTATATTCACTTATGTAAAAGCGTTTATTGGTTGCTATGAGTTCTCGTTTGGATCGATAACGCGAATTAACCCCCTCAATAAGCAAAGACAATAGAAAAATTTCAATCTGTGTTCTTTATATTTTTTCTCAATCACACTTTAAACGAAATACGCTTAATTCAGAATAGGTTCGAATTTACCGAACAGAATATTTGAGCACGGATGTTTTTCTTTCATACGGATGGTCGTATTTCTGAAATTTAAAAACTTCGTCTAATTTGACTTCAGCATTAATAATGTCTGTCCTGGTGTTTTATAGCGCAGGAATTTGATGGCAATCGTCGGCATCAAAATATATATTTATAAAAGATAGAATAAAAAAAGAGAATGTTTAGAACAGGTTTAGAACATCAGAAACATCTGATTATTTCTACTGAAAAGAAAGCAGAGAAATAATCCAGAAAATGAATAAATATGTATTTAAAGGAAAACAAAATTTAGTGGATTATCTTTACTAACTGAGTCCATAATTTTCAAAGTCTTAAAAGAAGAATTTACCAAAAGTTAAATCAGATTTTAATACAAAAATAATATTTAAATTATGAAAAAAATTAAAAACTGACCTAAAATATTTCTTAAAAACAAAAAAATTAGAATAAAGTATAGTGAATTATATTATTTAAAGAAATGCATCAAACATTGAATTATGTTATTTAAAAATATGCATCAAACATTCTTCACACATTATGCTTAATTATTAGATAAACTATTATCCATATTTAAGCGAAAATTTGCCATAATCTCACTTCGAAAAAAGTAGATATCCAAAAGTAAATTGCGCCTAAATCCATTGTTAAATATTCCTCTCTCTAAACATTCAAAAATCAATAAAACTCTCATAAATTATTCCAAATTGTGTGATAAAACACAAAAAGTTTTTATTCTTTAAATACAATAATAACTTACTGTTACCATAACCTAGCGACTAAAATAATACAATGAAATAATAATCAGAAACAAAATTTAGAGTGTATCATCTAGGGGGAAAAACAAACGAATAAGATAATCGTTTTCAATAAAATCGTTTGCTACTCGCATGATGTAATTTTCAACAACCATAATTAAGCACTACTTTGTTTTATTAAAAAATAAAAATTATTGATTTAAATACTAGAATTTCTACCCTTACTTTGAATTGTCCATTTTGATTTCAAGTGATGAAAAATGTACTTGACATCATCAAAGCACTTGGCTTGATCATCCGATAAAAATTCATATCTTCTTTTCGGAAATCTTTGGACTTCAGAATATTTCGATGCACTTTGATACAATTTTCCCAAATAATCATTCCATGAATCGGAAGAATTTGAAGTCGGCAAGGCATTATTCTTTTCAAGATTTACGAGAACATTATTTGATGTGGAATTTACGTTTCTGTTAACCACAAACAAGTACAAGATGAAATAAAATATTGAGCATTTCATGACTAGTAGATAACGAAGTTAAACTAAAAGGAATATCGAGGCTTTTCCTATTTTAGCACCACTTTCCCCGAAGGAAACTTGTGAAGTAATGCACCAGTCGAAAGCTTCATAGGAACTTTTTGAATGAAAGGATGTAAAAGGAAGGAGAGACAAAAAGGATAAGTAAGAAAAAAAAATAATGACACGTGTAAAATAATAACCTTATCCTTCGTCTGCCCAGAGGAGGCATTGAAAGCTTCGATCTTGTTGAACTGGAAGAAAACATTTCAAAGAACATATCAAGATGAGGAAGTTTTACGCACTTTTCGGTTTCAAGACTGTCAGAATGGAGAAAATAAAACCGGAATCTTAATTAGATTTTTTTTTCATTTGGAAAAGGATGTGGTGTCTCTTTTCTTTGGACAGGCAACTGAATCATGATCAAAAGACTCAAATACGGAATTCCAACAGTCATGCTTTTAAAATTTGTTTCCAAATTGTTCCGAGTTTCTATTTGTTCGTTGCTAAGAATGCCACAATTTTTTTATTAAATCTTCGAAAATCTACTTTTAAAATTTTCAAACATTGTCCAAAGAGATTTAAATGCAAAAGTATATTATCCTTTCATATCAATGCTTCTTATTTTCTCTTATATGAAATACTAGCCATTCGGCGATCAGTTTGTTCGACGGAAATATAATTCAATTGAATCGCTTATGCATAATTTGACTTTCATTATTACCTTAACAAAGTCATTTTAAATTTCAAATTCTGATAGACATTTAACCCGTGTTCTTTCCACCTGTTCTGTTCGTTGACTGCATGAACGCCCCTAATGGAGTCGAGTAACTGTCTTTGCCATGTAACATCCAATTGCACCCTGTCTGCATCAACTTCACTCTCTTATTCCTCATGCAAAATATGCATTTGATTTCAACATTAAAGTGGCGAGGCACGTTTTAATTCCAGCAGCATGTTAGCTGGATTAAAATATGTTGATAAAAAGAATTAAAACATAGCATTAAACATTAAAATTTTACCTTAGCTTTCAACTATGGAAGAGAAACACGCAAATAAATATTTGTTTAAACAATGAAAACGATTTGAATTGCATTGCAACAATGAAAAGTATTGTTGTAAATTATGCTTAAAAATCTATTAAAATTAGAGACAAGATTCGATTGGCAATTTAAATGATAGCTTTGAAAATATTTTTTTTGAGTTTTTGAATAGTGTAATAATCATTTTTGTACTGTAATATTTTCGGAAGCCATCAAGGAAAGACGCCAAAATTTCGCTTAATTTGTAATGAATTAAAATTCAAAGAAAAAATCCAAAAAAATTAGCTCCGATGCGCACGTTCCCACTCTCCAACAGGGCCGGCCGGAGGGGGGTGCGACCGCACTAGGCCCCGCGCAGCTGACTGACTTTGCAAATTAAAAATGTCTTCTTATTTTTTATTTTAATCCGAATATACATACATACGGATTAAAATAAAAAATGATAAAAAGAAGAAGTATGAATATATCGTACATGTGCGATATGTGCACATTTCAAGTCGCCGGGAAGAAAATTAGGAAGCAGAGTGAAACCTATAGACGGTGTATTTTTTGTCATCGTCGAATTAAGAACAAGATGAGTTAGTCCGAAGATCGCAGCCTCAGCAGGGAGTTCAGAACGAAATATCGATATCAGTGATCCTGGTAATTGGCCTGAAATTATAAATGATAAATTTAGGACGTCTATCATACAAAATGGTATGACATAAGTAAAAAAACTACGATTTTCCGAATGATAAAAATAGCAGAAGTTTTTCTGAAATTATTTGAGAAAATGAAAGAATGAGGAACATCAAGAACGAAGATGGGATGGTTACTCTCCTCAAAATACAAAGATACCACATTGTGCCACTCTTAAAATACCTCTTTCTTATGTTTAACCGGACTTCGAGTTCGCGATTACAAAGTCACGATAGATCAGAATATCATTTACAAGCTATATATAAATTGTTACAATTTAAAAAGAATTTCAAACTGGGAAAGACTGTGACACAGAACATGAAAAAATGACTAAAAACGAAACACACTGTGTAAAATGTGTTTATGACTGAATAGTGGGATCACTTTTATATTTATTAGAGCATAATTTGACATTCACGGGAAATAGCGATGCTTTACTTAAACCATACAGAGGTAATTTCTTAGATCTCATAGTATTACTTGAAAGATTTCACCCAATCATGAAATAGCATTTGGATCGTTGTGTGAAATCAGCATCGCATTTCTATTTATTTCATAGAATACTGCTTTAACGAACTGATTACTGCTTTGGCTAAAAAAGTTAGAAAGTTAAATAATATATTCAAATAAAAAAAGCTAAGTATTTTGCAATTTTATTAGATTGTACTCCAGAGCCATCAAGAATAAGTATCTGTTATTTCAAAATATGTTAATGTAATTGACTCTGAAAGTGATGGGAGTATACAAGAACGATTTGTTTGTTTTTACACAGTAAAAGACTCGCCAGGAAAAGAGTTATCAGTCAAAATTGAAAGCCTATCAGAAAAAGAGGAATGTTAGTTGGGGAACACTGTGTGGACTGTGGTACTATGAGTAGTGTTACTATACGTCCGGATTTCAAACTCACGTCCGGACTAATGTCCGGGTTTACGCCAGTGAATGCGACGAGAAAAATCCAGTTGTAATAGAGAGCGTTTTCACAAAAGCCAACGTCATTCTGCCAATGAAAGAAAATCCATTGTCGAAAAAGTGGATGAGTCTTTATCGGTGCACCAGTTCAAACTGAAAATTAAAAGTTTTGGCAGTTTTGTTTCAATTCTATTTTTCATTAATGTAATTTTGAATGACCAAACAATAATGAAAATCGTATATTTTTTGCATTCTGACGTCTTAAATTTTTTTCCCATAAACTCTGTACTAATGTTAAGAAAGAGGGTCGTTGTCAGGCAGCTTTAAGAATTTTATACTATACTTTGACCCATCACCGGCGAGTCCGGATTTCAACCAAAAAATTATGATAACCCTAACGACGGATCTAATATGAGAGGTTTTACATAAAGGTTTGAAAAAGCGCTTATCTTGCAAAGAATTCTAAAGCACAGTGTATGTTCTGCAGAAGTCATAATTTGAATTTTGCTTTTAGAGACATTTCCAAACTATCTTCTCTGCAAATTCATTTTTTTGTGACTGAAGAAAGCGCATATAATATTTTTGCAAGTTCTGTAATATGCTGGGATATATTAAAAAAACCTCTCATATATCTTACGTCAAAACCACTGTCAGGAACGACGTGGGAATGTCGCTTCGAAAGTGTGAAATCTGTGAGATCACACTCAAGAATCACAGTTTTCTCTAGCTTTGAATTTTATTTATGAATATACTATTGACATGAAAAAAGAATGCTAAATCCAATCAATCGAAAATAAACTTCATTTCAAAATTCTTATTAAGTTTAGTTATTTGGTATGACATACTGAATGAGGTAAATCTTGCCGGTAAGTAATTGGTACTGAAGTAAGTAAACATAACTGGTCAAATGCTACTCAATTTTTTTTTTTTTTTTATTTGAATACCAGATATTTCAAAATTCTAATATAGATATTGGTATGCAAATTCACATTTAAAAGGCCTTAAATAAAAAATTTTAAATGTATCATGTATCGAGATTCATGTTTTCTTTTAATGACTGCAAAGGAAATAGTGGAAGAGTTAGTTAAAAGTGACACCTGAACAGTGGCGTAGCTGCAACTTTTGCCGCCCGGGGTGAACTTGCAATATGCCATCCTTTATTTACAAGTTACAGCCTCGAAATAATAATAATAAATTTCAGAAAAAATATTTTATTAGTAACGTAATTCGTCGTTCGACGCCCTCAATGTCCGCAGATAGGTGGCGAAATCGCGCATCTACCACCATTGTTTCTTTCATATATCGGCAATTTACCGACAGAAGGCGAAATTTACGATCAATTACTTCACTTTTTCATGTACACGACGATTGAGCTAGAGTCGCTGCTTTTATTAGTCATAAAATTGTTTTCCTACATGTCTGATTTTGCCGCCCCCTTTGAAATGCCGCCTGGGGTAGAATGCCCCCCTTCATCTACGTCACTGCATCGGAATGTAAAAATAAAATACCATAATGGAAAAAAACAGTTTTGATTTTAAGGAAATGATCAGCTATCTCATCTATCAAAAAATATTTCCAAATTCAATATTTTCTAGTCATAATCTATAGTGACATTTTTTCTTTGAAGAAAAGATTCGAAATTTATCATGGATATGGGACATAATAGGAATTTTTATGTAATTAGGATGATATTTACAAACTGTCTGAAAACGCAGAGACTTAAATGCGACTTTGCAAGACACAATGGATTGCATTGATTTATTTAATGAAATCAAAATTTGTCGTCGAGTTTTGCATAACAGGATAACAATATTATAACATTTATTTAAAAATTAATTTATCTCAACTGTATTCAAATCGTGTGCATGATTGTTCTGATAAATATATTGATCTTATCTATGACCGTCGTATCTGCAGAAAAATCTTTCTCATGATTCAAAATAATATATTTTTTATTATTTCTATAAAATTAACATTTTAATTACCTTCAAAATCGTTCATAAATCAAATATTTCAATTAAATATCATTTTCACGTATTTCTTAAATCCTTAATATACCAATTTGTGAAGTGTAATAAATAGGAAAATGAAATAAATTATTTTGTTTTACGAAATTAGTTTCAAGGCTCCGCAAATAAACTTTGCAGCAGGCCCCGCTTTTGTTCGGGCCGGTCCTGCTCTCCAAAGTGTATTTGTGCGAAATTTAGTGGCGCTAGGCTTTGCGGTCTGCCCTGTAGAGCGCAAACACACAGACACACTTTCTCCTTTATTTTTAGTATAGATAGTAGGGAGAGAAAGTAGTGTAATCATAAAAAAGTTCGACCTCGAAATTTTGATGAATTTATACGTTTAAGACCTGCATGTGTCAGACAAAAACATTACGGATGGTAACTTTTGCGTAGCCCATAATCCGGATATCCTGGATTTCAAATAGAATTTTAAAAATTACAGTTAAAATATATGCTTCTGAAATATCTTATTTTGAGAAGCTCTTAGAAAATTCTCAAGATAAATCTACGTGACGGCTTGTTTAATTTATATTTGTTAAATTTTGCTTGCCACTTCTAAATAACTGTTTTTGCAGGCAAATAAATTTAATTACCTGTTTAACAAAATGTAAATATTGAAATACACACCTTTTATAAAACAGCTTAAAATTAATTATACAATATATGATGAAATTTTTGCATTGTACTAAATATGCTATTTCCATCTTTTTTTTTAATTAAAAAAATCTGCATCTTTTATTATTCTGCATAAAACTAGAATAAAATAGAAAGTACTGAAAGATTCATCCGATTTTTTTTTATTTCAGTAGCTTTGTTAATTCAAAATATTCTCAAAGTTGCCCCAATTTCGATCGAAAGAAATTGAATCAGAAATAAAATGCCTTTAAACTAAAAAAAAAGAAAGAAAGAAAGCATTTCGTAGAATTTTTAACAAGAGCGAATATTTCCTTTTTGCTTAACTAGAATTTTCTAAGTGCAAGTTGCTGTTTATTTTATTAAGAGAGATTTTTTCAAGTACCCCTTCCGCCTAATTAGCTCTAGTTTCTTAACGCACATCCGCTTTTAGGAATCAAAACAACAAGAATTTTGAAGTTTTCTCCTCCATTTGATTGACGTTTAAGAAAACATTTGGCTCAAAGACTGACACACAGGTTTTCCACGCGCCGAGATTCATCATATTTTGAAGAGAAAAAAAAGCAAAAAAGAATTTTTCTTTAAAAAAAAAATACCTCAATTGACGGTAGGCTTTTGTTGGGTGACCAACGAAATTAGAAGGAGGAAGGTTAGAAAGTCGACAAGGAAAATTGAAAAGAATTACGTGTCTTCAAAGTTTACTGGATCTGAGTGATTTTTTTTACATATAATTTCGTTTCGAAAGCGAAGAACAGTTCGGGTGAAAATATTATATGCGTTAAATATTTTTTGTATTTTACTTTAAAAAACTGAAACGAATAATCGCAATTATTTGTGAATGAGTTTTTTCATAACTTCCGAAATACTATGCAAAGAACTGAATGCAGGATACACTGATGTCGAAAAGTGTCTTCATTGTCTACTAGACTATATCGGTAACTCATTATTGCTGTAATCAGTCAGTCGTGGAAAACACAAAATATCTGATATCTCGAATAATAATCGGGTTGTTGCGATAAAATTTTGTGCACATATGCCTAACACTATGAGACATCAATCAGTAAAATAACACAATAAAAAGGAATAAAATTTTTCAAATATTTTAATGAGGCTACAAATGGCCACAATAAGACTTATGATATTATTCAGAATCGCCCGCCTAATAAAGAGAGTGGCTGTCTCGCACTGCTTTACAAGGCTCACAGCTAAAAATGAGGTTGCTGTTCAATGCTTGTGGCAAAAAATCTCATTATTCTAACAGCAAGGATTCTAAGTCCTGGAATGTCCCTGGAGACCATTGACGTCGTGTAAAGGCTCTTCCTAGAGCATTCCAAACATGCTCTAGGGAACTGGCATTCCATTCGAGGAATATCCGCTTTCTCCAGAAAATCATCCACAAGCTCCTCAGTTCTGTGTCACTCACACTGTCGTCAATAAAAATAAAATCGGTGCCAAACCGTTCTTCGATAAGGCCTCGCATAAGGTTCAAGAACTTCATATCTACATCGCTGTGTGGTCACAGAACTCACATTAAAGACAACATGGTTCCAACAAATTACCTCCGGATCCAAGGATTCCACTTCCACCGAAGTGACGGATTCCCCTCATATTGGAAAGGTGGTAGTGGGCAACATGTTCTCTCCAGGTCAAGCTTCGTCGAAAATCACTGTGTACTGAATCTTGACTCATCTGTCAAGACGACATGGCCCGATTTTGTGTGTCCAAGTATGGTGTTTCTGGCTCCACAATAAAGAGACTTTCTTCTGCGACGTGTTGAGAGGATCGGATATAGTCGGGTGCCAGGCGTAAAAGTCCGTCTCAGCTAGACGTTTATAGACAGTTTGCATAAAAAGTATTGTCAGTTATAACAGCGAGGTCCCAAGAAAGCTCTCCAGGCGTCGTACATTTGATAACACCTATCGATCGTCTACAGGTGTCGTAGCTCTTTATGACCGTGGACGGTCTTCCTGTTGCCTGGAATTGGTTCCAAAATCTGGATACCACCATTCGAGACACTCCTAACCATCGAGCGACGTCCGCTTGAAGCTGGACCGTCATCTGACCGCAGTTCAAAATTACGAGGTCCGTCCCAAAAATAGTCCTAGTGTTGTTTGAAAACGGGAAGTTAAAATAGCTAAACAAAACTTGAAGCTGGACAGTAACAAGCCTGCAGATGCCTCTACACCTTAATTCATTGTCTAGACGAGCTCGGTAACATTCTTGCTGTAATCAGTCAGTCGTGGGAATTTTCTGCTAAAAGTCACACTACTATAGACGAACATCCCAATTTAGAAAATTAGTCAGTTTCACATTTTCTGTAAAAAATGTCATATTTTAAACATTTAAAAGGCATGTAATGTAATTTACATGCTTACGCTGTATCGACCATTTTCCAAATTATATGATATCAAATTTTTAAAATATTAGTAACAGCCATCTTGAATAATAGCGAAAAATGTGTTTGTAACTTAACTTTTGGGCAACCAGATATATTCTTATAAAATGATTCGGTAGACTGGATCATGCAACTATTTTAAAATTGAGTATAGGAAATTGGTAGGAAACGAAAACAAAATTGTATTTTGCACCTTGTATATTTCATGATGTCTCTAATCCCTAATGTCAATAAAGCAAGACTTGTCATGTGCGTGAGATGCCATAAATTATTTCTACTAATTGCAAAGGCGAATGTCTGTGTTGCCGCTTTATACAGTGACACAACGACTGGGGGACAAGAGGGGGTATTGATGCCATGGAGACAAAACATTAGTGCGATTTTGTCACTTTTTGAGCCAAATATCATGAGGGGGGTCGAAAAAATATCATGTCTGCACGCCAATTACCCTGATTATGATTGAGGGCGAAAAAAATCGTATAATACGCCACTGACAGAGGATTAACAATTTATATCAGAACAAATATTGAATTGGTTCAATTATTTCATTTCAGCAGAATTTTTAACTTTTCCAAGCGTGAAAATAAATCATTGTTCTCATAATTTCCTGTCTCCCACAACGTTTTGATACTAAAAAGATCGAGCAACGCCGCGTATTCTGCAAGTTCTATTATGTATTTTCACTAGCAGTCGACACTGCAATCATTAAAAGTAAATGTGTGATTCTTAGATTTGGAAAAGCACCTTAACACGATCGCGCCGATGCGTACCACCGGTGGCTCTCACTTGAATGTTTCATCAGGCGGCGCGTACCACCAACAATTGAGTTCGTTTATTAACTAGCAAAAGTTCCAATTTAAGTTGAAAATCAAACTAATGGAAATTTAACGTATATTAACTGAAATAGTAGGATTTATTTTATTTCAACTCAGTATTATAAACATAACTTATATAAAAGATACTAGCTGAAAACCCGGCTTTGCTCGGGATCCATATTTTTTCATATACCGGCCTCTTGTTCGTTTTTTCTTCTTGCCCCCCCCCTACATATATTGTCACTAACTTTTCCCAACAGACGTAATTCTTCTTTGAATCCTCTCTTGTTGAATAAAAACTTTCAAATATAACCTTTTCATCCTCTTATAACAGTACGGTTTGACTGAAAATGCAAGAAAATTCGAAAAAGAATGTTTATTTTAAACTAAACTAACGTTATTGGATGTTATGTCGAAAGCTACGAAATAAAAACGGAAGTTAAGTGTATGCTACAAAATAACAGCGAAAGTCAGAAATCTACCTTGACCAAACAATATTTTATTAGCTTTAACAGTGGTAAAAACACGTGAATAAAGGATTTGATGAAACAATACATTTGATTTTATAACAGTAAAAGCATTGTTAGAATTTGATTTTAAAATAAATTTTGAAACCTTAATTACAGTTAGAGAAAAAATTGTACGGCAATGAAATTGGTATCATTAAAAAATATTAAGTTATGTAAAAATAATTTTCGTACCATAAGTATTTCAAAGGTTATTAGCGAAAAACGTCTAAAAATAGCTTAATTTTCGTTATTTAATTAAACGTCTTAAGAATTAATTAGTTCTGAAAGTCGAAAATAGAACCGGTTGACCTAGAAATGTGCTCCAGAATGTCGTGTGCAAATTTCATTGCGCTATCGGTCACCGTTTAAGATGAGTTTTTGTGACCGACAGACACATGTATTTTCTGTTTTGTATTATAGATAAATATAACATAATAAATTCAATATAAACATAACAATTCAATGTAATAAATATAATTGCTTATTTATGTCTATGCAATTTTCTAAAACATTTCAAACAAAGTGCTAGGAAAAACACGACAGCAATAGTGGTAAAAAATGAAGAGCAGCAATGGTTATCATTGCCAGTGGCGGCAGGGCCGTACCGAGGGGGTGGCGAGATTGGCCCCCGCCAATGGCGCAGGCAGAACGGGGGCGCAAAAATGTCCATTTTAAAAGCTTAGAGTTAGATTGGTACGATCTGCTGTGCAAATAAAAAAAAAATTGAGAATAAGTCTTCAGCGGCTCACTAAACATTACGGAAGTGTTGTTTTGTCCAGTGGTCAAGTTGCCAGCTAGTATGATTGCGACCCACTTACAGAGAGAGAGAGAAAGGGCCTGCGCCTTTTCTTGGAACAAAATAGCAAGTAGTTTTATGCTACAAACTGATGCGGCAATGAGCATTTAAAGTTTCTTGCTGCCGCAGGAAAAAAGGGTTCCTCCAGCGAGGCGAAAAGGTTTCCTTCTTTGACCATGGGTGTGGTTCTTACCTAGATGGCAAAACAACATGCTCTTTCTTCTTTTTTTTTGCATCTCATTTTACAGTCGTAAAATAGATGGACAAGGGAACCTCCACCTGACTTAAGAATCTTCTTCGAACCTCTAAGACGCTGATAAGAGGGGAGGGAGGACAAAAAAATTCACGTAATTTAACTATTAAAAGCTGAAAGGAAAAGGGGTTTGGGGAGGTCTTATTTTATGTTTATTATATTGTAGAAAGGATAAATGGGCCTCGTTCTTATTGGACGAGTGGTCCTTTGGTGTTTCTTTAGTAGAAAATAATAAGAAGGAAATGTTGCATTTCTGTTTTTGTTTCATCAGAGAGTGGGCACATAAAGAAATACTTGGACATTTTCATTCTTTTTCTAAGGAGATAAATTAGTTTTAAAGAGGTGAGCTCAAATTATTTCTGTATTTTTAAATTGCTTTTGTTGTATTAAATACTAGCCGCCTTCTACTGCCAGCTGATTCGCCCATTTTATTAATTATATATTATTATAGCCAACCAATTTTAAAAACATCAACTTATTTAATTTTTCGCAAGCTAATTTGAACTAAATTTTAAGGCAATATGTTTTACATCTAATAAAAATTATGTCTTTGATTTTTACATTCAATTGTTAAAAAAGTCTTAGGCAAAATGGCTCTTTAATATCATTAAATTCAATGAAAATTAATTTTTATTTCGATCATACATAATTCAGATTTAAAGCACATTTATTACACTTTATTTATCTGACTATAACTTGAATGTTTTACCTAATTATTACAAATAAATAGATGGTATGGTTTCCAATGAAGATTATCTGCCCTAAGGGAAAAATGAATTTTAGATCATAGCTAAAAAGTAAATCTATCAAAATAATATAGCAAATCTATTTAAAAAGTAAATTTATTTCAAGTAGCAAAGAATTAACAAAAAATTAAGACTAAAAAAATTGGAAAAGCAACGAAAATGGCAACATTTCATTACAACAAAAGAAGGTTTTATATTGTAATAAATCAAAATACGTTTACAAATCACGTTTTTTTAAATAAGAAAAACATCAACTTAAACATTAAGAGAAATATTAAATTAAAGATTTGATGAATCAGTGAAATTGTTTGATTTTACCACGTTTTTATTAACTCGCTTTCTTGTCTGTCTGTCTGTTCGGTACAAATCTTGCGATCGATTTTAAACTAACTTCCCGATGAGCTGGAGACTTGAAACTTTAAACATAGTTCAGAACTAGATGACAATGCATTATTAATTCGCTTTCTTGTCTGTCTGTCTGTCCGTTTGCCTGTCATTTCATGTTTTGCATGACGCATATCTTTGCGCATGCGCAGTACGTTTTCATTATATCTCAAAGGTCTCTGCGTCACATAACTTACTTTTTCAGGAAAATAACAATTTTTTATTTATGATCAGGTGAAGAGAAACTGAAATAAACCTGAAATTTGTCACATGTCTCCGTCATAATCTCATCAAGATGTTTAAAATCGATTGCAAAATTTCACACAGAGAAGACTAAAAAGCAGAAAATAATTATTTAAAAAAATAAAAATTTTAATAGACCACGTTTTTAAAACGGACTAAAAAGTATAAAATAATTTCTTCTAGCCCCATACAGATTTATAACCCCATACAGATTTAAAACGAAAAACGTGGGGCGCATGCAATATTTAATAGTAAGGAGTGTAGGGAGCAGCTGTCGTTGAGAAAACTCACACAAAAGTTCATATCATTTCCATTGCAATAAAATTGTTAGTGACTGAAATAAACTATTTATACATCAATTATCTATTACATACGCCCCACGTTTTTCGTTTTGAATCTGTATGGGGTTATAAATCTGTATGGGGCTAGAAGAAATTATTTTATACTTTTTAGTCCGTTTTAAAAACGTGGTCTATTAAAATTTTTATTTTTTTAAATAATTATTTAATCCAGTATTGTTGTAAACAGGGATGCCACTCACAAAAAAGCAAAAAAGAGGAAATCACGCGCGAATTAAAAAAAGCAAAAATGAGGAAATTGTGCGTGAATTTAAAAAAGTGTGGGAATCGCACGCAAGTAAAAGAATTTGTGAAGTAAAATTTCCATTTTTCATAACATTTATGCATGAATTTCATAAATTAATATAATATATAATAAAATGAAAATTTGGTTATAATTAAAATCAATGTTATAAAATTAAAAGCTTTTTAAAAAATAAGCCGACTGCATAAAAATGAGGCTTACTCACATATACAACATACAAATATATATATATAATTTGAATTTTAATTAATATTTTAACCCAATAAAGCTGTACATGAATATTAGAAACAGAAATCCAATCCAAATCATATATTTTTACAATTAAAAATGTCCAACACTAGGACAGAATTTAAAATGTTTAAGTTACTAAAAAGTTAAAATTACTGCATTCTTCACACAAATTAAAAATTTTGAAAAATACTAACAATATTATTAATTTTATTATAATGCTGTATTTTTACACTCAAATGCAGAAATTCTAAAAAAATAAAACATTTTCATTTTTTATTTTAATATTTGCACGCAGAAACATCTCTTCGATAGTTAGGATATTATTTTTTTAATTTTAACATTTCTTTTAGAATTAAGTTCAGAATAAAAGTTTTTGACAGCTTCACTTTTTACTTTTATCCTCAACTTTTCTTCTATTGGATTCATTTACATTTTCGCCACCATTAAAATTTGGTTCATGCAGTCTCTTTAAAATGTGTTAGTTTTTTCTTATGATTTATCCTTTGCCTTTTAGTTGCATCAGCAGACATCTTTTTTGCAGCTTTTTTTGTCAGAGCTTTTTCTTTACTGGCATTTAATTCTTTTATTCTTTCTCTTAATGATTTATTTTGTTTAAGTTTAACAAAGTAAACATTCCGTGAATTTCTTACATTTCTCACCAGTTTCGGATCAACTTTTTCTTTGAGAAAGTCATGTTTGGAAAACATACAAACTGCCGATTTTTTTTTTTCTTTTGTGAGCGCAGCTCATACTTAATGCACTGCATAGCATTAAATGTTGAAACATTTAATGTATTACTTCCAGGTGTAAACACATTATTCATTATGCAGACATGACACAGGCTTGGAACAAAAAAAGCTGAACTTCATAAATACGGCACTGTGTCAAACGTAAACACTGACAAATAAAATAAGTATTATTAATTGAACAATAAATGAATAAATTTAAACAAAAAGTGCTTGAGATATTTAAAATATTGTAGAATTATTATTTAAAAGAAAACTAATAGATGAAAAATGAATTCGCAAAAAGTTTTGTTAAAATAAAAACTATGGTAAAAATTATCTCACTAAAAAATATGGCCTTGTAAAAACTTTTTTTGATTATACATAAAACTTTTTTTTCTCATTTTTTGAGCTAACAGTTCAAAGCTTTCTTTTATGCTTCAGTCTGCTATTTTCCTCGATTTTCCAAATTTTGCTTTCTTTCTTTGATTGGGGGGGGGGGTTCTCTTTTTTTTTCTCTCGCTATCAAGTTCCTCTTAGTACCATTTGCCTGATGACCTAAAATTTTTGCACGTGTTACTTACTATCAATAGCATCACACAAAAAATCTTTTTTCTAAAATATTCAACAGCAGACTGCTCTTTGCTCATCATTTTGCATTTAACACTCTAAATTGAAGAATATGTTTCAATATACATTCTTCCTTATCTTTCATCTATCAAATTTGATATTATTTTGAATATGCACACGGCAGGCAGTTTTTGTTTGCGTGCTTTTCACGTCTTTTGTGTGCGCACCATCTCCCCCCAAACGCATTACCAAAAATTTTAATGCAGATTTACATCGATCCCAAGAATGACAAAATTCGATGCCGAAAACGCTGAATTCCGCGTTGTCCAAACTTGTCATATCTGTGTTGATAGACAAACGTTAGGGAACGAAAACTAACAAAAATGAAATCGAAATAACTAACAAAAACGAAGAAAAGAATGTTAAAAAGAACGCGAAAAAAAATTAGCTTCAGCGATCTTCTTTTCTCACGAAATTCGTGGATGATTTTCTTTCATCCAATCAAAATTCGGAATGAATTGTGATTAGATGAAATGAAAGACGATTGGGCGAAACGAGAAAGAAAAGAATACAACCTTTTCAGGCATTCCTCCCAATGCTAAACTTTGACCCCAAAGCGCGGCAAAACGCCGATACATAACTTGAGGCAGGATTACGCAATATCTTATGAATTCAAATTTCTTTCGCCTTAGAGCCATAAGCAAAATTTTCACATGGCGCACAACTTTTGTTTGCGTGAGCACCCCCCAACCCCACACACATAAAAAAAAATTTTTTAATGCAGATTTGCATCGATCCCAAGAATGATTCAATTCGATGCCGAAAAAGCGGAAATCCGCGTTTCCGCGGAAATGTGTCATGTCTGATTATGCTAAAGCTACTTTCCACTTTGGGTTCATGGAAGCAGGTTAGCAAAGCAAATGTCATCCTTGAAAGTAGAGGATATTTTGAGGTATTCTCCACATCTCTCCACCATAAATCAACAGATTCTTCTACAATATCACTAAAATGAACATTTTGAAAATTATGTATTTCCAAATCATATGCTTCTTTTTCTGAATCTTGAACAACATTTGAAGCATAGAGTGGCAGTTCTTTCATCAATTCTAATGCAACAGAAGTCTTTCTATTGCATGGATCCAGTGAAGATACTGCCTTTAAAAAAGGGTTGTCAAAAGGCATTTTTTCCACAAGCCACTTAGCACACCCAATGTATGCCTTAAAGACAAATTTTATCACAATCAATTGAGATTTCGGAGCCAACTTTATAAGTTGCTTTGCAGTATCACCCACAAAGATTGAATAAAAAGAAAGAAGTATCTGCGAAAATCGAGGATTGATTTTTTTAAAAAAAAAAAGAGGAATTTTTCAAATCGCGGTTTCCGCGGAAATCGCGGATTTATAAAAAAACAAAAAAAAGCGGAAATCCGCCGTTCGGCGGAAAAGTGGCATCCCTGTGTAAATAATAAATAAAATTTTTTTTTAAAAAAATGTCAAATTTAATTGCATGACAACTAGACTGTTATCATTGAAAGATAATTTTTTTTTGAAATATAAGACGGTGTAGAAATTATTTTCTAATGATAATATTTTCGGTTATTATCTCTGAACCCCCCCTCGAAACTCTTTCTTAAGTTTTAAAAACTCACTGAGGTGTACTTCGCCACCCGTCATATTAGGTTTGTAACAAATTTGGCAACTCTAGGCTCAACGACCTGTCTTGTAGAACGCCAACAGACAGTCACCTATGCATACATGCGCTTTTATTAGTAGTAAATATATGCATTCAAAAGCATGATTACAAGCAAAATATAAAATTAATATTATAGTATTTCGTATTAGAGTTTATTGCATAAAAAATCTAATGCAACTATTTTACACCAAATTCATGATTTCCTTGATTTTACTTGTCTTGATAATTGTAACTGATTTAACCATAAAATTTTGCTTTACCATAATGTATACAAAGATTAATGTTATTTGTCTTTTTTAAAAAAAGAAAAATCGACATTTTTGCTTGATATTGATGAAATTTGGCGCATATGCTCTTCAAAACAAGAGTAAAATCACTATCAACTTTTGAAATCTCAAAAGATAATTAAACTTACAGTTAATAAAAATGTAGGCAAGATTTTGCAGTTTTTTTTCGCCTTATTTTTAAGAAATATCATCTAAAAAATGACTTTTTACGTCATTTTAAAATTCAAAAAAATATCCTTTTAATGATACCAATTTAATAACTGTACAATTTTTCTCTTTAATTTATAGAAATTTAAAAAAATGTATGACTTGCAACAATACTTTTCAATTTTAAAATGAGAAACTAATTTCTTTATTTAATCACATTATCACTAATTTCCTTATTTTTATATAATCGCATATTTAATCACATGATCCCAGCATGGAGAAGTTCACGGACGAGAAGCTGCCGGATAAGTAAGCAGGTTCTCGCTCCCTTGGTGGATACAGTAATGGTGGTGTGGCCCATAGGCCCATCTCCGATGATGGGTCGTACCCCGGTAAAATGGGGGTCGTCGTACGAGCCTCTCGTAATGGAGGCTATTATGCGGGGACCACAGTGCCCGATGAAGTCCTGGCGGCCGGTCATTCAGTGTAGACCTGGTGCCAAGGCAGGGCGGAGTGATGGCTTTTTGTGATATTTAAGCACATGATCTTTAACCATTGTTAACATTATGGTGAACTAAATTTGCTCTCTTTGATACATTTAACTACTCTAGCTCCAAAGTAGATTTTCTCTTACCCGTAGTTTTTTTTTATACACTTTTTGAAATATATTTTTCAACTCAAGCTCATTAAATAAAATTATTTTTATTTCATTTGCTAAGTTTTATACAGTGAAATATTTTCTTTTTCGCCACTAATGATAATATATTCTTAACATTTTACTTGAAACTTGTTTTGGAAATTTAGTTTCTACTTCAGAATTATTTCTTTTAGTTTTTTAAATCATCATATTATTCTTTCATTCGATATGTAATAAGATGTGTAGATATTTTACAACTTTCCCATCTGTTAATTTTTTGCTGTTCAGTTTGGCCTTGCGCATCATAGAAAATATGTGCAATTTGTAATTTATTTGATGATACATTTATTTTGTTGTATACACTATTATTCAAGAATATAATTCATTAAAGTATTTTTAAGAACACGTAATTTTTATTAAACCTATTTAATAAATCATAAAATATGCTAAATTTGTATATAAAAATATTTGCAGGAATGTAGTTTTTTTCGGGTAGAGGTTTTATAGAAGGGATGAAAAATTAATGAAAATGTGCCACTTGGGGGGGGGCGCAGCTTTGCCAGTTCCACCAAGGGCGCAGGATCACGTCGGTACGGCACTGAGTGGCGGACTGGCGAGGTTGCCAGCTTGCCTGATGGTAAGTGGGCCCCCTTAAACAGAAGACAATTTGGTCCCCCAGAAAGTGTGGGAGAGAAAAAAAGAACTCTTTTTCTACAGTAACCTTTTCTAAAGCAAACAAATAAAATAGCCCTGTACCCAAGGCCCATGTTTCGGCGTTCCAGAACAGTTGCTGAGGATTTAATGCCGTCGTAATTCGACCAGCCGAACAGAGGGTGGTCGAAAACCGACGCATACGCAATTACAACTGCCAATAGGAACTGTACTGAGGTCTCTGTCCAGTCCACTTCCTTTGACCTTCCGATCATTTATAGATGTTTCTCCAGAATGTTGCACCGAACAGAGGATTGTCGAATACCGACGCATACGCAATTACAACTGCCAGTAGGAACTGTACTGAGGTCTCTGTCCAGTCCACTTCCTTTGACCTTCCGATCATTTACAGATGTTTCTCCAGAATGTTGCACCCATCGCACAAACCCTCGGGCTATTGGAACCGGGTACCTCTTCTGTGCAAAGTTGAGACGCAATATTCATTTAGAGTTTTTGTTGGTTTCGGAAGCCCCCGGAAAGACGAAGGAATTGCATCCCTTTGTGCAGAAAGCGTGCGGTTCTTGTGAGAGATGGCTATAAGAGGTGTTTTTTTTCCTTTTGTAGTTTCATTTTACTGTCATAAATCTGACAAACAAGGGAACTCGCCTGTAAGAAAAGCTTTTCTTGTCTAAAACTGTGACCAGGACACTAAATGACATCTATGAAAAGACGACACTCACGCTTTTCTTTATGCGTTTGGGGGGAGTTTGCGTTTAGAAGAGTAAAGGGTCCTCAGTCTCACTGGTCTGTCTTTCATGGAAAATAATTGGTGAGAAAAGTGTTATTTCTGTTTTTAGTCGTAAGAGAGTAAAGACACACATATGCAGCGTACCTTGCAAAACGAAAGAAAAAAAATTGAGAGGTAAGCTGAAATTATCATGTCTCTATTTTTACATTGCTTTTGTAGTATTAAACACTAGTCGCATTCGGCTATCAAACGACTCGTCCATCTTATTAATTGTCTTAATTTGATTATATTAACAAACTTTAAATTCGCCAACTTATTTAATTTTTGTTAAGTTAAAAGTACTAATTGCTACAAAAGACTGAGAAAGAAATTAGTCGTGCAAAGAAAAAAAGAAGAAAAAAACAGTAGATAGGAAATGTATTAGCATTTGAGATAAATTTTGATGCAATATGTTTTTGTGTCTAATGAAACTAATGACATAAGTTTTTACATTCAACTGTTAAAAAAGTCTAAAAAACACGAGATTCAATGAAGATAATTTTTTTTAAATTTTGTATATATCTACAATTATTGCGCATTATTAAGCTTATTATAAAGTGAAAATTTAACCTCATCATATCAAATAAATGATTACATAATCTCCAGGAAGATTATCTTGCTTAAGTGGAAAGATGTCATTGCTAAAAAGTAAATTTATTAAAATAACATAGAAAATCTATCAAAAACTAAATTTATTTGAAGTAACGAAAAAAGAAAGAAAAGACTGGACCTAAAAAAAAAAAAAAAAAAAAAAACTGGCGAAAAAATGAAAATGCACTGCATTTTAATACAACAAAAGAAGTTTTTTACATTATAAAGGATGTATTTTGTGCAAATCTATAGTTTTACTCGATCTTTATGAAATTTGGCGCACATGCTCTTCAAAAAAAGATGAAAATAATTGTTAACTTTTTAAAGTCCAAAAGTAAATCAAAATTTTAGTTACTTAAAAATTAAGCAAGATTTTGGCGTTTCTTCGCAATATTTTCAAAAAATACTATCTAACAAAATGATTTTTGAATTACTTATAATTCAAAAATATCTTTTTAATGATACCAGTTTATTTACAAATTAGTTAAACATTACCAATACAAATTACTAAACTCTAAACCATCCAAAGAAGTTTGTTTTAAAGGTTCCTGGCTCTTTCAACAGATGCCCCTACTATAATGGACAGCATTTCTCCTTCATACTTTGTCGCTAAAACCGTACATGAAATATTTAACTTCCGGAATTTAAAATAAAAAAAACGTTAATCATAATTTTGTTATTTTAAACGTAGAAAATTAAGGGGTGTTAAAAGGGATTTATTATAAAGACGCGGAAAAATTAAATATATAATAAAAAAATTTAATTAAATACATAAATATTAAAGATTTAAATTAATATAATTAAATATAAAAAAATTAAATAAAAAATAATATATGTAATAATCTTGCTTAATTTTACTTTAAATTCTAATATTATACAGTCGAACCGCGATATAGCGAACCTTTTACATGGTTCCAACTGAAGCCCTATGTTAATAATGTATTTTCATACGTTTACAACGAACAGCAAACGCTAGAGACTCGGTTATAGCGAACTGAAAATTTCTAAAACTTCAAACTTTTCACTTGCCCAAAGGGACGTTCTTTACAAATTGTGCTCATGTCAATCCAACTTCTACAAGAATTACCCCTTTTGCATGAAATACTGTTGTCCAGAGACCACATTCCTCGCCTGTTGTACCTTTGTTAGAGTCGCTGCTAACCCCATAGGTGAGACAAAGGAACAATAGGCAAGGCTCTTTACAGTTTCTATCTCCCCTACCCCCGGTGGACACTTGGCCTGGTGTCAACCAAAGAAGGGGGGAGACTTTCTGGGCAGACGACCTAGGAGCAATCACGTGTTTTCTCTGCAATTTTAGTTTAATTGCTTGTCATTCTGTGAACTTTGCAGTGACCATGGCTAACGTCGGCAAGCGAATTATTTAATACTTTATTTGTCCTTAATTACTAATGAAAATATTATGCTATTAAAAAGTTTATTATAGAAGTAGTATCTTAGCATGTTAGGGCATTTTTTTGCAAATACGGATACAGCGAACCTCGGTTAAAACGAACTTCTGAGTCGGTCCGTTATAACGGGGTTTGACTGTATATTTTAAAGTATTAATGTATTCCAAAATCACTTTTCTTAAACTCCAGTTTCGTTTTATTTCCCGCTCTGGAGGTATATTAAATCTCTCGTTTTGGCATATTTATTACTAAAAGAATATTTTAATCGTTTCCACACGCACACAACTCGCGAAATCAGCGACTTATTGTCGCCATGCATTTTCCCTAAAACACTTACGTAATTTAGTAAAAATAGCTATTATTCCCTTCACTTTGATCACGTGTCTATATGTTAAATCCCTACCTGAGAAAATGCAGGGATTTCCTGTTCTCTTTTGACTTGAAACTTAAACCAAGATGTACGTACATTCCGTCACTCTCCCATAATAAAAGAAAATTAGAATATAACTCGGCTTTTTACTGACTACAACCACGAAAACATTATATATATATATATCTAAATTAATATTATGACTGTAGATATGTGTGGGCCCACACTGACTCCTGGAACCACTATTTTCAGACCCTGTCCGCCACTGATCATTGCGGTAAAATTTCATTTTTCGCAATAGTTCGGCGCAGCCAGGTAAAGCAAAGAGCTCTCAGAGTAGCCGCCCATGGGAAAGAAACATGAATTGCAGAGCCGGTGTGAACGTGTTAAGCAAACGAAATGGTAAATGCTAAAATGTTCTATAGGTTTCGGATCCTCTCTAGGAAAATCATTCCTCCGTCAAATTTGTACAGAGTTTTACAGTTCAATAGAAGATTATTGTCACAGTGTTCGTTCACCGATTTTTCTATGCCGTACAAATTTAGAATTAAGATCCATCACGCGAGCGAGTCGCGCTTCGATTTCCTGTGGAGACAAGCAGGAATAATTCTCATAATATGGCTAATTCTATCCTCTGTAGAAACGCCAACAACTCTAGCAAGCTTCCAGATTTTATTTTCATCATCTTCTTGCAGGACTTTATATATCAATACCCCATTATTCGCATATGAAGTTTACCTTTTTGATGACATTTTCTCGATCATCGTCTCCAGTTTCAGCTAGCCCTGTTGCTAATGCATACAGAAGAACTGCTTTTCTAAGGCTAGGCATTCACGAGTGCTCCACTCCATGCAAATTCGATTACTACATGCCAAAACCGGTCGTCAATGCAAAAATCCGATGATAATTGGGGTTGTGTGGTCGAAAATTTGGATTTCCAAATGTTTCAATTGGACTACCGGGCCATACTGGTGTAAATAAGCGGGAGAGGCTCTCTTGCTTAGAGGAAATAGGTGCAGTAGGAGATCAGAATGTCTGTAGCTGATGGGTTTGTGCAGAATGGCTGTGAGTGACCTACCTAAATGGATGGGCTGAATGGCATGTTGTGGAGTACCAATCTCGCCATTTGCATGGAGTGAAGCAATCGTGAATGACAGGCTTAAAGTTTATTTCAGCACCATGGGATCTTTTTGTAATGCCACTACGTTCTTGCCATAGGTCTATGGTCGCCAAGCAAGGAGAAAAAGAATGGGACCATTGTTGCAAGCACGCCACTCAAATATTGAAGATGAATTCTTTTTCTGTTTTTTGGTCATATATAATGTGGTGTACACATTTATCAAGAATATAAAATAAAAAATATTGTGTCTGACGATGAAGTCTTTACTCCTTCCCTCTGATAACAGCCGATTCATTTAGAAAACTAGAGAACGGGAGATAAATAAAACTTTACACTTTTCTAAACATGACTAAACTTTCTTGAAATTCTGCAATCATCAGATTTCTTCAAGCAAACCACAATTTTAAAAGCTTGATACAGGACACTGTAACACTTGTAAGATTCAATTATAATATAAACTTTATTAAACATAAAATGTAACAAAATGAAAAACAATAATTTGATATTCAAAAGTATCAGTGACAGCTGCTTCCTCCGACTAGCATTAAAGTAACAGTTTCATCTGCATATTGTACTTCTTTACACAGACCCATAGCTGTACTTAACAAAACAGCCAATTTATGTTTGCACTGGAAAAAAAAAATCTATATAAACAAACATGTGACAATGTTTTTTTTTTTATATATAAAATATAAAAACTTGAATCTAAAGTGGCATATAATAGTAAAATATTCCATAAAACTTTCATGATTTAAAGAATCCGAAATAATTTTCTCTCTTGCCTACAATACAAGGGAATTCAACTAATTACGTTTTTAATTTCAATTCATTGGAAATTCGAATTTATTTTGTTTAATTCTAAGTCAAAACTAAAAACTGTAAAAAATTGCTTATATTTCTGAATTGTTTTCGTTAGTGAAATACTTCTGTATATTGTGTCTTCAGGTTATTATAATATAATATCATGAGTATTTTCATTCTTATAAGCATGCATAACTATTTCAGAAAGTGGGGAAAAAATAGCACAAGTTTAATTGATAATAAATAACATCCTTTAGAGCTTTACAAGTTTATATATATTGACAGGAAATGTTACTTTTATGTTAGCATGACATCCAATAAAATAAGCATCAATTCATAAAGTATTGCACCTCTAAGTCATTGTGACTATGTTCCACATCTCCACCTAAACCAATGGACTGTTTTCAACCGAATTTTGCACACTTATTATTCAAGACAAGGGGAAGACACTTATGAACTTTTCGAAATCCAAAAGTTAATTAGAAATTAACCGAAACCGCTTTTCCGCCATGACTTCGGAGCAAATTGTCCAACAAAAAATATTTATACCATCTTAAAGTTCAAAATTTTACCATTTCAATGATATCAATTTTATATCTGTGACATTTTCTCTTCAATTTTTATTAATTTTTTAACGTTTAATAATTCTTAATTACATTCAGACGATTTTGAAATATCGCAAATTTATAGCTACTCCGTTGTTAAGCAACAATTAGACTTTGAACTAATTTACCTTTATTTCTGAAATTTTTGCTTATTTTTATAAATATATTTTATATAAGAAGAGAGTCAACCGTCAACTTTTAAAAGCGCCAAATCTTATTAAAGTTTCAGTTAATTGGAAATTAAGCAAGATTTTGGCATTTTCCGTGATATTTTTCGAAAATATGTATTATTTCACAAAAATTATTTTTACACATAATAAATGTTGAAAAAATTAGCTTTTCATGACACAACTTTCATTTCCATTCAATTTGTTGCTCTTAATTTAATAATTTTTTAAAAATTAAATTGTGTATAAAATTTGCAATTTATAACACTTTTTTTTATTGGTGAAGAACAAGAATGCATAAGAACTGTTGCTAGATCATATTAGAAGAATTTTGGATGAAGACTAATTTTTTTTTATTATTCATATTTATTCCAATGCTTTTTCTCAATTAAAAATTTACTATGTAATTGCCCCAAAACATCCATTAAAATCTTTCTTATACTGCAAGATTTATGAACAAAATTTGAAGTACCTATGAAATAAATACTAATAACTTATGGAGAAAATTAGCTATCGGCGGTTTTTAAAAATCGCCTGGTTCAACTGATATTTTCATTTTCATTAAAAAACATTTCAGACGATAAACGAATTTTGGGTATTTTAATTTTCTATACAATTGCATCAAAAATATTAGGCATGAAAGTATTTTAATCCCGAGCAATGGTGGGCATAACAGCTAGTTATGCTTTAAATTGTTGCTGCATTTGTCTGCTATTATACTCAGAACAAAATGCCAGAACTTGAGTTTTATTTTTTTAATTATTTTTTCAAAGTGGGAAATTAAATAAATCAAAATTTAATTGCCACCTTCAGTAACCGTCTTGTTAACCAGAAATATAATTTTAGTTGAATCCCTTATGCATAATTTGTTATTCATGGTTCCCTTAACAAAGTAATTTTAAACTCCAAATTGTGAAAGACATTTAACCCAAGTTCTTTCAGCAGCTTTGCACATGTTATGTTTATCGTCTACATGAAGGTCCCTAATGGAGTCAAGAAACTATCTGTGTCATGTAAAATCTAATTGTAAGTAGTCAGCACCAACTTTACTTTCTTATTCCTAATGAAAAGTTTGCATCTGATTTCAAAATTAAAATGGACTGGCACATGTTCCGATAAAAAGAATTAAAACATATAATAAACATAAAACATAGCATAATCATTCAGCTTACCAGATATATTTCTTAATATATGTAATACCTCAGATGAACATGATAGATTTGATACATGAACTTTATCCTGCAACTATAGCAGAATGTATGGATGTGGAAGTCCACATTTTTGCCATTCAACTGTATAGACAAAGCATCTAATGATTCCAAATAATTTTCCTATGCTTATAAGGTTTGTGACAGATTTCAGTTTCAAATGGAACACCCTAGCAATCAAATCATGCCTATTGTGATTTTTTTTTTTTTGTCTGGTCAACAATTCATTTGGAATTTGCTCCCACTGTGGATTGCATGTGAAGGTAATAAATCAGGTCTTCCATTATTTCTAATGTATGTCATAGCATCCTGTGTTCGTACATGCATATACTATGGACTGCCTGTGAAACTAGACAGGTTTTCCCGACGTGATTTATATTTCCACATCATTGCTGATAGCATCTTGCAAATGGATATAACCTTCAACGGGAGTTTTTGATTCAGATGCATAAATTTCAGTCATTCAGACTCAATTTTAGCATACATATCTACAACAAACCGATGAAAACGTTCTTTACATCTTAAAATAATGTTGACATCTGTTGCAAGAAAATAATCCTAAAGCAAAAAAATCCATTGCTCAAATTTTCTTTTGAGTTATATCATTTGTAGGATTGATGTGTTGCAGTTGTATCCATTTTCACCTTGCCAAAATATTAAAAGGATATTGTAGTGCATCATATGCCTGATTGGTTTCTGCAATCTTTATTTCATTATTTCTAAATTCCATCAAAATATTGAGACTGCCATGTTTATTACCAGCTAAGATAATTTTTTTCTGATGTTGTTGGAATGTTATATTTCCTCATATTCGCCAGAAGGTACTTTATCTGCATGAATGACAACTTTCAGTTCAGGAGTAATTTTTTCCATTGCATATTTTAAGCTTTGAACATAACTATAGTGTTGGTGCAGCATATCTTGTAGCTGTGATACTATACCTGGTATTGCATCAGACAACAGTTCAACTTGTTTTTCATGGTCAGCAATGAAATAAATTAGAAGAAATTTTGGCTCCTCATTGGTTTGCAGTTGCAGACTACTTATTCTGTGATACACTTGTTCCTGAACTTTAAATGTTGGTTTAAAACCTTGCTCTCTAATTTCTCTTGTTGAGTCAAATGAAGTCATTTGGGAACATGAATTATGTCTTCTAATGTTACCTTAAAAATTAACAGCATTCGGAGAATCAGTTAAGAGAAGAGGTTCTGCAGATGTTTGCAGCAAAGGTAATTGGATTTTGCCACCATTACAGCACATGTTATTCAATTCTCCTTTCCATTTAAGAGCCTTACAGAAGATGCATTCTACTATCATTCGACCCATCTCAATCAGCGGATCACATTCATAGCAAATATTTGAATCATAATTAAATGCAGAATTTTCTTTTTGCCTCCAGATTACACTTCTTATGTTTGACATCCTCCTTGTGTTAGTCATTTGCCTTAGCTGGTGAGCTTCAATAGTTTCAGATGCTCTTTCAATAGCCATTCTTTGAGAGTCAGACACTTGTCTCTATTGTCTTTCTTCGCTTGTATCAAATGCTCTTACAGCAGCCATCCTTTAAGAGTTAGACCCTTGTCTCTGACGTCTCTCTTCGCTTGTTTCAGGTGCCTGTGCAGCATCAGGGCTTGAGAAAAATGAAATTCGATCAGCAAAATCGTTTCATTCAATAATTTTTTTGAATAAATCTAACTGAATAAAATTTAATCAAATTAAAAACCCATACAAATACATAAAAACTCATTCTCAAACACTATTATATAAAAGGTACATCGGCATAATGTGCATTTAACTGGTAAGTGGGTCATTATTTTTACACCTAAGATCATTAAACAAAAGGGAATCTCTGCACCTGTTATTTAAATGACATTCTTCGAAAGTTTTTCCTGATAAAAAAGGTATAGTCTTTCACAATTACTGTCCAATTTTGTATGACTGTTATCTAAAATTATTTATATTTTATAACTCCCCACTGTCATTTGTCAACGAGAGTGATGACTACAGGCACGTGATTGTCTTGGCATGTTCCTAGTGTAGGGGAAGAGGTTGGGGCATAGCTGGTGGTAGATTTGGCTCAGACACCACCATGAAACCCTGTTAATGTGATAGTCTATGATAGAGGGAGTTGTTGTCTGTAAATATCATCATGTCATTTGTCAGTTTAGACAGAAAGTTTATATTTACAATTGTGACAATTAATAAGGGGAAAAATCAGGGTTCGTACACATTTCCTTAAAAGAAAATCAAGGACTATCAAGGACTCAAAAAACCAAAAAATAAGGACCTCTAAATTGAATAAGCTTAACGAATTGTCGCACGCATTTTTAAATAAAATGTCTCATTTTTGCAAATTCAACCTATTAGATGATAAATTACATAGAAGATACATTACAAATTTAACACAACAAAACTCCTAAAAATATTAGTTAATAAATTGATGAAAAAAAACCCCATGAAACTGGTAATCAAATTAAATATCTTTTAATTCCAAACTTTTTTCATTAAATTTTACATCCAAGGTATTTATTTTAATTTCTTTTTCAGAAATTGTTTTTCTTAGTTTGTGTGATTGAATAAATAAATTTATGTCCTTTGACTTTTCAGCCTCCTTAGTTAAATCATTTGCTTTCTCATTTGTTTGGTGTAGGTCCGTTTGGAGGGACATTTTCTTTTGTTTTAAAAAATCTATTTCCTCCTCTAAAGCTTTTCGTTTCAGTTGTTTTGTTTCAGTCTTTTCTTTGGATCTTTCACTTTCTAAATACTGCATGTATTTTGCTCTAGCTGATGTGGCAGCCGTCCTCATTTCTTTAGTAATTTTTAAGTCATACATAGCCAAGACAGCTTAATAAATTCATGATTTAGACGCTGGGAAATATATGAAGCATCTTCCAAATTTTCTATTTCCAGGGCCTTGTTCACCGAAAAACCTCATTGCCCATGTGACAGTTTTAATACCATTTTGATAATCTTCCAAACTTTTTCATAATGATTATTGTTAAAATAAGTTTGTAAAAAAGTCACAAGGGAATCACTCTTTGGATTGAAAGAAGTAAATTCAAATGAATTTGGCTTTACAATATTCCTCCCTTATTTCCCAAAGTGTATGCGATGGATATGGATTCATAGACCGCGCCCCTGGTCTGCCCCCCCCCCCCCCATTCCGCGAGAGCCACGTCGACCGAGATTAGAGCCGCCGAGAAGGAGGAATTAGAAAAACGATAATCGGTGAAATTTTAAATTTTTTAATAATGGGAGAGTAAAAAGTAAGGACTTTCAAGGACTTTTTAAAAATGGGACATAAAAATAAGGATTTATAAGGACTTTTAAGGACTAAATGTAGAAGTAAGGACTTTTAAGGACTTGTAAGGACGCGTACGAACACTGAAAATTCCTATGACATAATTTCTTACATTTTCTGTCTATTTTGCTCAAATTTTTTAATGACCAAAATGATACACAAAACCCAAATTTTTATTACTCTACAGCTTATGTGCTTATATAATTTCCAACTATGTTAAGGTATGGGTTTGGGTAACATGATCAAAATGTGTGTCGTTGTTTTGTATGACTGTTTCTTCAATTTTAGACAGTAATATCAATTTCATTGACTACGTCCACTGAAATTATCATTGTTTAAAAACATTACCTTTTGAAAAATTCTTCAATCTACTACAAGCAAATATTTGTTTAACTAATAAAAAAGTTAATCAAGCAATATTTTGTGAACAAATTATCCATGAAAATTATATGGTTTTATAGACATAAAATTTCACGTAGTGGACTTCTTTTACCAAATAACTGCACACTTTGTAAAAATTATTTTCCTTTCTTTTAGGCTAAACACTATCATATAGATATAAATTCGATAGAATCAAAGATAATTTTTCTGACATTTGCTAAATGACATAAGAACAATGAAGTTCTGCAAAGGTTGTCCAACAGTCTCTAGCTCCATTATTGTTCAATTCCTGAGACCAAACTGACAGCAAGAAATTGAAGCATTTAATCAGTTTGGAAAGGTTGAAATATGGTTTATCTCTTTATACAGCAAATATTTTCTATAAAATGGCAAATACTCAATGAATGACATTGTGAAAATCTGCAGAAATACATTTATTAGAGATTTTTCTACTAAACTCTGAATAAAGCTCATTTTCTTCACAAAGCTAAGCAATTCTTGCTTTCTTGTAATTCTCTGTGTGAATTTTTTGCAGTTTTCCTTCTCCATCTTATGTTGACAATTTGCTCAATTGTCCTCTCACATTGTCATCATCATTTCTACCACCCGAGCTGTTAAATTCTCAGAAATTCATTGAAGTATATTATTTGCCAACTGATAGAAGCTCTCCATAGCAATACAAACCTTCTCTGCATTTATAATTTCTCAAACTAATTTTAAGAAATTTATGATGATGTTAAAAAATTCAAAACAATCAACCATGCATACATAAATAAAAAGTTTGGCAGATAAAAATACCACTAGCAAAGAAATTCCAAAGAGAATGAAGTACAAAACAATGGATACTAAATTTGATAAGTAAAACCAATTTCTCATCATTCACACTTTACAGCCATAATCTACTGGCTTCAGATGGTGCTTACTGCACCTTTTAAATTAAATTCTTTATTTATCAATGGCTTGATTTTTTTTTATATAGTTTAGAGAGGAGAATCCTTAGCAGACGCATGTCAATAGTTGCCACACAAAGACAAACCTCCTTTAATAACATGTTTATTTAATGTCATAATTTAAGAAATGCAAATAAGTTAAGTATCAATAAAAAAATCCTTTTCCTGGCATTTGAAGTGAGACATGAGTCACAGAGCTCTTAAAACATCGACAAACAACCCCTGAAACTGAAGATTTTCTTGATATTCAGAAGCAAGTTTTACAGCAGCAAATTAAAGTATCTCATTTATTTGTAGAGGCCCTAAATGATCTTCCTCTTTGTGTGCCACACAGATTTGTTTGTAACACTCAATACTCAATAACATCACAAATATGTTCTAATATATTTTTTGGAAGATTTTAAAATGCAAATTTACAAGCTCTAGAAAAGGCCCACTTTAATCAGAGAATTCAGATAAAGGAAAAAGAACACAAAAACAGTAAATTATTTTAAACAGCATAAAAATGACGAATAAATGAAAAGATGTATACAGTAGAGTCTCGATAATTCAAGGTGGACGGGACCGGGCCTACCTCGAACTATTGAAAACTCGAATTATCAAAACCATAAAATTTAATAAATAAATAAATGGAAATAAAAGCAATTTTTAAATTTCAGTGTAGTACATTTAAATGAAAAATGTACTTGCATATTGTTACATTACAGCTGATAACAACAGGTTAATTATATCTTAAAATAATTGTCAATTGTTTTTTTGTTTAAACACATTGCTCCTTATATGTCATTCTTATATATATCCCGTTTGCTTTGGGAGGGGGCATTTCTGCAGGTGGCTTCGGGGTGCGCAGTGGACATATGACTTGTCGAACAGCAATAAAAACCAGATGCAGTAATTCTTTCGCATGTTGTGTATGTGTGGGCAGGGTTGCGGTGATTTAAATCAGTTGATTAAAATCACTGATTTAAATCAACTGATTTTTTTTTTTAAATCACTGATTTAAATCACTTTATTTTAAATATCAAGTTAATCTGCTTTAATGAAATAAAATTGTTCATGTATCTTTAAATAGAGATTTTTAAATATATATTTAAAGAAAGAATATATAGAACATAAAAAAAAATATTTCATTGAATTGATGTAACTAGAGTACTTTCTATATCTTTATTTTTGACAACGCAAGCAAATTAGATTTTAACCCTTTGCGGCGCAAGGCATTAATTTTTTTGAAATATGATGAGAAAACATCATGAATGGGTTTAGTTTATTGTCTAGACATAGAATCTACAAAAAAAAAAAAAAATTTTAAAAAACTTGCTTCATTCCGGGGGGGGGGGGGGGCGCTCATGAGAACCCCTTTAGATACAGCCGCCTTGATACACTCGAAAATTATTGTTGAATCTTACAGAAAATTATAAATTAAAACTTCAAGAATATTGGAGCAAAATTTTTGAGTTACTTTGCTAAAATTGTTAAACATCCAGATCTAAAAAACTTCTTATCTCCGAGTCAAGGAATTTTCCCGAACTTTATCTCTAATAATTCCTATTCTGAAACAAAATTTCATAAGACTGATATATACATTCTAAAAGGAGTACTATTAGCCCTATCCTAAACCTATTATTTTCATGTATTTATATCAGGATCATGTTCACAAAGAAAGAACATTGTAAAATGCAGTGAGTTTCATGTTAATATTGAAGAAAACTAAATAGTGTTGGGGACAACAGAGTTTTTATTTTGCAATAATGTTCAAATGTAATGTTATATATAATGTAATGTTATGTAATAAATGTTTAAGTAATGCATATAAATGCTCCAAAAGATATACAAACATCTACATAGTGCATTTTAAACTATGATCTATACTTATAAAAGACAATGTATGTGAGCTTGTGCGTAATGTCCAGATGAATCTATCACACTTACAGTCATGAAATTTGGCGCACAGGTAGCAATGCACCTTGAAGCCTGAATTTAAAAATTTTATCTAGAAATTTTTTTATTTAATGTTTTGGGTCAAACAGATTAGGAGTAGAGAAAGCTTCAAAACTTGTGTTTGTAATGAAACAAATGAACAGCTGAGTGTAAAATTCCATAATATTTTAACATACAATAATATATCTATAGTCAAGAAATGACAATTTTTATTATATTGTTCCTTTTTTCCTTAATAAAATTGTCTTATATTTCAAAAGTATATTATTGTTATATTTTAGTTCAAAAATATTTTTTAAATAGTTGTTACATTTTTGGATTAACTTTTAATTTGTTTTTTTTAAAATAAAGTACAGCTTAATGACTGGTATATTGTTATATATATAATTCTATGACTGTAATGCTCATTGTCTAATATACAAATGTTAAATAATAAAATATATATATATAGTTTTAAAAAAATCATTAAAATAAAAAAATCTTGATTTAAATAAAAAAAATCCAATTTAAATCAAAAAAATCGACAACCCTGTGTGTGGGTCATTATTTGGGAGCTAAACTGATGTTTTCATTAACTCGGATTTATGGAAAACTCGAAATATCGAGACTCTACTGTAATCAAAATTTTAACAAACAACTTTTATTATTGCAAATATAATGCAACTAATGTAAATTCATCAAATGCAATAATTTTAAAGTATTTTTAAGATAGTAACATATATTAATACATAGGATTGATATTAAATTTTAAAATTAGGCAATTATCATAACAGTGAAGAAAATCATACCTTTATTGCATATCTTGAGTATTAATTATGCATTTCTTATTTTATACAAGTTATAAGCATTCAGGTAGGCCTTTATTTGGAAATGGCAGGGAGGAACAGGATGTAAATCCCTTTGCATTCAAAGAAAAGTTTCACCCTTAAAAAGAATGGAGAAATAATCGAGATAGAAGATTTCCGAACTTTAGAAAGAGGGAAAACAGAAGCTTTGCATCATACAAACAAAGTATTTTATCATTACAGTGGTTACGAATGAATCAGGACATTGATGAAACAATGTGTAAATGAGAAACACATAAGCAGTGATTTACTGCATTTTAGTAAATCAAAATTGCTATAAAATTGAAAAAAAAAATCAAATCAATGGTGCTGAGCATTACTCAATGTAGTTAAGTAATAAGGAACCAACTCCAGAAGATTTTGAGATATAACTGTATAGAAAAAATATGACGTGGATTCTTCCGAGATTTATTATTACATTTTAAGTTGGATTACAGTTGATTTAATTTTCAGTGGCAAATTATACACACTTCATTGCAGTTTTCAATGGCGAATCCGAAATCCATAAAATGATAAAGGGTTCCTAATTATCCACATTTATAATTAAACATAATTATATAAAGCAAAATCATATAGTTACAAATATTGAAAACTTACCATAAATTGTTCTTTCTTTAAAACTGCAAAAAATAAAATCTCATCAAAATTACCAAAGAAGTACCACAAGTTATTTAAATATAAGAATATAACATTGGCTCAAAAGGGCATCATTGGCTTTTTTTACATTTTTCAAACAAAAAAAATTTAACTTCACAAAGAAAGAAAATAAGAAATTAAGCGATAATTCTTCTCAAAGAAATGTGGTGGTGGTGGGAGGGATCAGTTTTGGAAGCAATATAATACTTTAAAAGTGAAAAAAATGTAATAAAAATATATCATTAGTTTCAATAACCAAAATTTTTCCTAATAAACAATGCAAAATGCCCATACTCAAATAAGTGAGAAAAAAAATAGAATAAGCTGGTTATTATTTAATGCAGATTGTATTTCGTATTGCCTATAAGTATAAATTTAAATGAAATCCAACAAAGTAATAAAAATATGACTAACAAGCAGCTAATAACAATTATATAACCAACTGGGAAGAGGTGAGGCAGGCTTGTTCTTGATAACAGTATTATAAAAATAATCTCGTTTCTGATGGATTTGTTTGCATTTAATATCTTGAGTTTGAGTTCAAAAATTTTAACTTTATTCAATTAAATTTATTTTATCAAAAATTAAGATTCCTGTCAACAATCATCATTTAGGAAAAGAAAGGTTTTGAAGATTCCTTGGAATAATGATTAGACAAATAAACAAGAAATGAGTAATATGCCTGGTAGACATCCCATAAAAAATATTTTGAATGAGCATGCCTTAGAAATATGAATTCATTATTTATGAAATTCTTCTAATAAAATAAGTGTTTGATAGTTGAAAGTGTATTCAGCTAAAATTTTATTTAGTCTTTTAATAAAATCACATCAAAATTTTTAATTCTTCAGTAGATGCTATCAAAATGAAGTTCTTGCTTTTCCAATAAATACTTATAACTATACAAATGATTAAATTTGTGGCAAAAATAATTGAAATTCTATTTATTATATTAAAAAATCATAACCTAAAAATTATAAAATCTATTTAAAAGAAAGAAGAATTTAAAAAAAAACAAATTTAAATTTTAGAGCAAGCAAAAAATACTAAATTAAGGCCAGTAATGAAGAAATCTACCATTGCAGGAATTTAAATATCCTTGTGTTATGTTTTAAATCTTCTGTCTTCAGGATGTCCCAAAAAATTAAACATATTTAAATAATTAATACACAAATAATTAACAAAACTCAAAAGTTTCATATCTCAAATTAACTAATACAGAATCAATTAGATTTAATGCATTAATTTAAAATATGATTTAATTTAAGGTCTATCTTTATAAAAATATAGTCAAAAAACTGGTTAGGGCCAAAAGTACCAACTTAGATCCCCTACACGCAGACACACAAACTATATATTTCCGTGGGAACCATGAATTACTTTTAGAGGGGACAACTGAAACATGATGCAGCTGATAAATTCAGAGCATGTATTGAAAAAGAATGCATATAAATATCAACTGATATCTAAGCCATATATAATTCTATCATCAGTTAATGTTATCAACCGTACCTGGATTATGACAAACACTTTTGATAATCTACATTTATGGAAATGATTTCAGTTATGAAACTTTGATGTATGTTAATTATTCATGCAATAGTTTTTCTAAGTATACATATATTTTTTGAGACATCCTGCATGTTTTTAAAAACAATTTAGTATGAATGCAATTAAAAATACTTACCATGAAATATAAATGATGGGCAAGTACAATAGTTGCTATTTTTCAAACAAATATGAAATTCTGTGGCACTTTTTTGTACTTTGTATAGCTCTCGACCACTTGGTGAAGTAATATGCAATACACATCTATTATCAATTAAATCTAAAGCTTGGGCTGCAGTAAAATCAAATAGAAAAGACAACCTAGTAAAATAAGGAAGATAAAACTGATTATCCACTGAATATTAAACATTAATATTTTTAAGAACTGTCACCAATAAAAAAAATTCAGCATACATCTCATGAAAATAATTTTTACACTAAGTAATAAAGAAATTTAATCAACTTGTTTACACAATATAATAGACAAAATATTTTCATTTTTATAAAACATAAGAAATGGTTTAAAAAAAATGTCTATTCTATACATTGGTACAAAGGGTCAGCGTGAACAAAAAAAACAAACAACGGTGCCAAGTTGACTTGCAGAGTCCGAAACAAGTTTCTTACAACAAAATAATTCATTGTATTTTGCTATTTATTGCATAGCAAAATTTGTTATAGTAAGTACTTAAAGAATGCATGAAAATGATAAACATTTAAATTATTTTTGGAAAGTCAACATTTCAATCACACAAAATATTGTTATATCATATTACATATTATGTTATAGTATATTATATAAATATTGTTAATCAAATAGCATAAATAATTGCTTCATAAACCAAAAAAAATACAATTTGGTACAAGACTTACTGGAATAAGGTTACAATATGTGATTTTAGTTTCATTTCCTTACATGTTTTATAGCAAATTCCTTGATTAATATTATCATAATTTATTTCATATGGAAGCTTATAATGTCTAGATATGACATCAATGGTCGCTTGCCCACCACCCTTCATTTTCAAGAGAAATCGAAAAAATACTTCACCACAGTACATTCTCTATGGGGAAAAACTACGAGACAGTCCCCCAGCCCAACCACTGGACCAATTTTGACAATTTTTATCATATGGAAGCTTACGATGTCTAGATATGTGATCAATGGTCGCCTGCCACCCTCCATTTTCAAGATATATCACAAAATCAAACTTTGGCAGAGCCCTTCAGCTTCTATAACTGCCAATATGCCAATTTATTTTGCCAAGTAGCATGCACAGCTACAGGCTACTAATATCACAGGAGAGCAGATGGTTGCCAAAGATGGCTAATTTTGTATTAAGTTTCATAGCATAGTGAAGAAAATTAAGTATGCATTTTAAACTTCTCCTTTTAATCAATTGTGTCGGAAATTTGATACAGATCTATAACTTAGTGACAACATAATATACCAAATTTCATTCATGCTTGTAATGATTTTGAGTTATTGTGTTCACATATGCACAAATCAACAGATTGACAAATATTCAAAATTTGGTGGATTTAGCCAAAATCTGACACAGATCTACAAGTCTGGTGAGAAAACCATATGCCAAGTTTCACTGACATAGCTTGTTGCATTTTTGATTCATCATGCACAAGAAAGGCAGATAGATTTCAAATAGATTAATTTCGTCCAACATTTGACAGGAATCTACCATTTTGGAGTAAAGACCACACACCAAAGTTCATCCAGATAACTTGCTGCAATTTTGAATTATCATGTTTATAGACACACACTAAACCCTACACACCACAGTAAACATCTGAACTCAGCTTCCTGTCGGTTCATGTTCATAGACAGACAAACCATTTTTTCCTCCCATGGAAGGTTTCAAGGAGGTCTAAAACATTGAGATTCATTAAATTTTCAAAGTTGCATTTTTTTCACAATTACAATTCTTTCTCTTTGAATAGAGGAAAGTAAAAGTTATAGTTGAATTTTCTTTATATGTTATCATAGAAAGTTTTGAAAGGGCAGAACTATGCGGCTGAAACGTTCAATAAGTTCCCGTATGAAAGAATATGTTCTATAAGCAAATACTTTCTTAAATATTTGAAAAACCATCCAAAACCTTTTTCTGAATGAAAAATCTCCCTTTCATATAACTTTTAATTTTTTTAAAATCAGTCTTTTATAATAATTTTTATTTGTCTGCGAGATAATAAGCCAATATTTAAAAACTTTTCCGTTTTAGATAACCTCATGAAGCATCCAACTATTTTGACCCTAACCAAGTCAAGTAGCACCATAAGTGCAAATCTAATAGAAAATGCATGTGTAGTGATAAAGTGGATAATTGAGATCATTTCTATTTAAATTTACTTTTGTAACAGAATTAGATAACAAAGAAATGGCCAAAATTTGCATCGATAAATCATACATATTTCCTAAGGATACAATGGGAAAACTGTAAGATTAGCAGATTCCTGACAGCATTTTACCAGGTATAGTAAAATATTCAAATCTGGCATATAATTCAATTTACTCACCACACAGTTCATGATTTTTAGGATATTCAATGTGTGTGATTAAATTACAGTATGTCATAAAAAATAGACATAAACTATGCACACCATTAATAAAAAAACTAGGTTAAACTATATCTATTAAATTCAGTATCAGCTGGTAGATTATCATAAAAAAGCTTTTAAACAAAATACAGTTTCATTAATAAAATTTCACAAAGATAAAAGTAATCATATTTCATATATGAAACCTATGCTTGCAAATGAGAGGTTCAAGGGTGTAGTGGAGATGGAACACCATTCCAGTATTGCTTTTTTTTTTTTTTACAAGAAAAGTTTCTTAAATTCTCCTTAAAACAGCGTGGTTTTTGTCACTCAGGTTAGAGCATTCTGGCACTGTTTATTTTGAGATGATATCATTGGAAGTGTTATGTTCTTGATCTGGAATCTCCATTTCAGTAAAATTTCTCGAAAACTTTAATTTCATACTCAGTTTTATTATATTTGCCTTATTCATTAAAAACTTCTTTAAAAAAATGTTTTCTCATGATAAAAGTTTTGATAGTCAATGAGTGAAATTACTGATAATATATAATACTATGGTATATTTTAAATGCATTCCATTAGAAAAGAAAGAATTTATACATTACTCACATTGACAAAGTTCCATCAGACACTAAAAGAGAAGGAAAATAAAAGTTCATTATCATAAAGGCAGGAAATTTACTTTATTTGAATACGATAATTTTCTATCATTTACATAACTTTAAAATCACTGAAACTTTTTTTAGCAAACAGGAGGGATAACATGATGAAGAAGAATGTGAAAAAGTTATTCCATCTTCTTTTATAGTGAAAAATCATTAAATTAACTTAATTTGTGCTGCACTTAATACTCACAGGCAATCAACACGTTAAACAACAATTACAGGTTTTTTAATTACCTATCTTGATTATTTTTTTAAAAAATATCTGTATGCACATAAATTGTTTAAAATAAGAAATGTATTACTCGGATAAGCAACAAAGGAATAATACTTTAAAAAAAACTTTAAAATTATTACTTTTAAATGAATTTACAATAGCAGCATTAAATCTGTAACAAGTTGTTTATTAAAATTTTGATATGACTTTTCATTTATATACGTTGTTTTATATCAGCCAATTGAAAGACATAGTGTGTGTATCACATTATTTAAAAAATAAACATATTAAGAGTGACAAGTGACATATAAAACCTATCTTTAGCATAATGATAAAAATAAATTATTAATTAAAAGACATGGAATTATAGTAGTTACATATGGCAAGAAAGGAAAGAACACAAGGATATTAAAAGATCAATCTCTTAAATGAATTTATGATGCATTAGAAAGAAATAAATATTAATAACTTTGAAGGAATAATTTAATGCAAAATGAATAACCATCATCTACTTTGAAGCAAACATTCAAAACGAGGAACATCATTAGAAAAAATCCATTTTTTAAGATGGGATGATTCTGAAGTGCCTAGCTGACCAATATTGTCAAATTCAACAGCTTCATAAATTATTACAGAAATTCGCAAACAGTTCAAAACTAAATAGTTACTACATAATGTGGAAAGGAATTTTTAAAAGTCACCATATCAAACTGCTTTTTAAATAAATTTTGACCTCCATGAAATAATTCTAAAAAGATACGTGAGTTAAGAATAGTTATTACAGAACAAGTATGGATATCCTTTTATAAAAAAAATTAATCTCTGAATTGTAATCTATATAAAAATGTCAAAATCCTCAATTTAATAAAGTTTACAGAATAACTGTACAAGGTGATAGCAAGTACCTACCGACTAAAAATGGAATGAAGATACTGATTTATATTTGCAATGAATTTATTACCAGAAATATGTCAGGGATACAAATGTAGATTTAAATTCCGAAAATTACATTTTACTGCATCAGATGACTCAAACTAATATTTACAACAGAAAGTGTACATATACTATGTTACATAAACGAAAATGTAAAACTGTATTAAAAACATTTTTAACATAAACATCTTACATTTCTTTTGACTTTCATATTCAGAACGAACAACATTCATTGTTTCAACTAATGTCTCTTGAATGACAGGATCCATGCTAGAAAATTTAAAGGTACATAAAGTCATAGGGATGAAACAGGTTATCGCTCTGTAAGTATTGAACAAACAAATGACTGACAACCATCCAAAGGGTCCTTTTTAAAAACAAACAAAAATGGAAATAAAAGTAGGGTTTTTTTCCCCAACTACAAGTGAAAGAATTTCAAAGCAAAAAGTGAAATCTTAAAAAATGAATTATTTTGTCAATATTAATTTTACCGCCGATATTTATAAATAAAAAAAAACAATGCGTAAGCAGAACCAGTCACACTAGGGGCTCGAAACCGACTTGGCCGCGGATGCAATGGACGAATCCATTTTTTCCGCAGGTAAATAGGGTAGCGCGGAGGCCAAGTTGGATATTAATCGTCCACTCTTTCACGGACGTGTCGAGATTCGGGGCGGGAAGCCAGGTTGTGGATTTATCGCCCGCGAAAGCCGTGTTGTCTTTTTAACAAGCAAACTTGTTGCACTTATAAATATTTTAAACTATTTTTGCACCTGTTTGCTCATAGAATTTAGTCAACGCAGTTAAAAGAAATAACTAAAGACAAAACTAAATAGATAAGTTGATTAACTTATTATGAAAATAAGTTAATCAACTTAATCATGAAAACTTAATGAATCATGAAAACTTAATGAATTAGTCAATTCTGATAATTATGAGAACTTCAGTATTGTTTTTCTACTCATTTTGAAACAAAACAGATGTCCTAATATGACATTCTGCGTTTTATATTTTAAGTACCCAATCCTTTTTTAAAGAATTCACCATGAATATTAATTATTATTATTTTTTTTAAAGTTTTATGCACATCCAGTAGCTCCCAAAATTGAGTATATACTAATATCTCTCTTCTCAAGTTCTAAATGAGTACCCAAATCTATTTCAAGCTTACTTATAGGAATAATTTAATACCAATTGAAAAATGTATTTGGCTTAAAACAGAAATAAGAAATTCATAAGATTTTTATTTCTTTAGTGTATTTTCATATGAAAGATAGAGATTTTTCAGGTAACAAAATACAAATCTTAAAAAATATGGTTTAATTAACACTGTTTGAAAATGAATCTGTATATTCTGTTGCTTTTGGAGGGTAGTTGTTGATTTTCCAAGTGAAAATGTAATTTTTCATCCAGTAAAATTTCAAAATAAGATCTATATTCTAAACAGGTATGGATATTAGAGAATTAGAGATTGAAACGGGCAAAGAATGCAAACCTCAGATTGAAATTAGGAAGGAATTTCACCATAGTCATAGATGGGTTTAAGATTACCCAGAAATAAAAAAAAAGTATGAATAAAGTAATTCCATTCCTGGAAGAGAAAGGAAAAGAATCCTCAGTTGTATGATAAGAAAATTGCTTTACCTACTTCTACAATAATAGAAAAACATGTTTGCAAAAACAATTCAAAGAACAAGTTGAAAAAGGAATTTGAATGGGTGACAGAGAAGAAAATTTTCATTTCTAAAATAAATAGAGAAGAAATAATTGCATTTGCTAAAATCCATATTTCATAAACTTCTGGAACCAAGTCATATATGGTGATAACTGTAAATTTAATGTTTTTGAAAGAAATGGTTGATATTACATTTAGAAGAAGCCTGATGATGAGCTGCTGCCCTCAAACACAATCTCAACTTTTGAGTATGGTAATAGCTCAGTACTTGAATGGGGTCGTGTCTGCAAGATACATCGGGAATTTAGTTCTTATGGATAATTCCACTATTTTTCATTTCTAATAAATTATACAAGTCATTCTTTCAGACCTTTGAAATCATGGTTAATGTTTTATTTTTTTAAACCAAGTTTCAAGCAGCTGAGGAAATTTTTATATTACATATTATTAATTATATTGCACAAATGTCAATTAAAACTATCTTTTCTAGCATTTCAATTTAATTAAAAGCTGGCGTGGCACGGCTTTCGAGCGATAAATCCGCAATCTGGCTTCCCGCCCTGAATCTCGACCCGGCCGTGAAGAGTAAACGATTAAAACCCAACTTGGCCTCCGCGCTACCCTATTTACCTGCGGAAAAAATGGATTCGTCCATTGCATCCGCGGCCAAGTCGGTTTCGAGCCCCCAGTACCAGTCACAGTTACTTTTAAATTAATACTTACGAAATTTCAGATATGGACGAGCTATCTTCTTTGTTTGTTTACATTTAAATGCCTGTACTACGTAATTCCGATGTAATGCTCAATGGAATCTTCAAAGCGAAAGTCCAACATACAAGCAGATAAAGTCAAGATTTTTAATCTAAGTGAACAAGTCAGCAAAATTTGTCCATTGGAATTTCAACAATCTGAGCCTCTGTTAACTGCAAAGAACTTTTACTTAGGGCTCAGAATGGCAGCACATGCACTCAGACTATCGGACTTCGGAGAACAACCACACAAATCAAATCACTATTTGTTATTATGTACATACAATGCCTTCACCTTGAAATCTCGCATTTCTTTATGTTTACATCTTGTTCATTTATTTAAAGTAAAGTCTGGCAAACTGTAGACACTGAAATGAAGTTTTATCGACGGGCTGCAACATTTTTAAGCGTGTCTCACGATCAGTCATACTTTACAAAACAAGCGATCTGTCATTTTCATGCATAAAAGTAAGTACTATTTATGATTTTTCAGTTATAAGAATTTCCATTGCTTAAAATTCTTTCTTTTTTTTACTTTTATAATCTCTACTAATAATAAAAGCGAATCTGTGTTTGTGTGTGCGCGTACGCAATATCACAAATATACTTTGGAGGACGCAAATATGCACTTTGAAACCATTGGGTTTTTTTTTCTCCTTCGAAATTTTAGTTAAGTGAAAATAAAGCGAAATTTTGACTTTTTTCCTCGATAACTTCCGAAAATATTTCAGCACAAAAATTATTCTTACACCATCAGAAAAGTAAGAAAATTATCTTTTCTAATAATGCCAATTTAGTTACCGTATAATTTTTTTTTTCTATATTTAAAAGCAATTTTAGGTATATTTTAGAACAATACTTTTCATTCTTGAAATAAAATTCAAATCTTTTCCGTTGTTATTATAAATATTTTATCACGGGTTTTTCGTTCATTGTTGATAATAGCGGCGATTGGCAGTTATATAAGTCGTGGAAAGGGCTAAAAAATTTTAGACAACTAAAAGTGCCTGGAACTATAAGGGGTAGACAACAAAATTTTAAAATTTAGTTACAAAATTAGTTAGTTTTTCCGGCTATTACTTCTTTTTTTACAATTCCTAGTTTTAGGCAGCTAAAAATGAAATAAAAATCTTACTTTTTCCGCAAAAAGTGTGGAGGGGGGGCTGCTCCCCCGAATCGACGCCACTGATTGTTGATAACCAAAGTATGATATGGTTTATCTTTTTCATATTGAGTAAGTTTCTTTTAAAGCGTGATTTTAATAATTTTTTCTGTGTGGTAATTATAGATAAGGTTAAACTTCATAAGTAAGCAATGATGAAAATGTTTTATAGTTTGTAAATTTCTAAACACTACTGCTCTTTTCTATGAAACATTGGATGCATATTATCGTTCTTTAAGCTTGTTTTTACTTTCTCGTATACAAAGAGAAAGCATTGTAATCGTCAAAAAATTCGAACTCGAGATTTTGACGAATCTCCACGTTTTAAACCTCCCTGAGTCCGAAAAACACAATTTTGGAATTATGTCTGTGTGTGTGTCTGTCTGTGAACACAACTCGAAAACTATTAGAGCTACGGGGATGAAATTTGGTATGTGGTCTTTAAACATAATTTGTAGGTTTCTATCAAATTTTGGACAAAATCCGTCAACGGGAAGTCTGTCTATTTGTATGTCCGCGGTCTTGTGAACGCTATAACTCAAAAACTTGAATAGCTAAATGGATAAAATTTGGTACACAGTTTTATCGTTATGAATGTAGGTCCGTATAAAAGTTTGGGCCAAATCCGTCAAAAAGAGGCGTTCAAATTGCATATTCAATTTATTTTAATCCGATTCTCATGCGCATGCGTATTGGTAGCAATCTGTTATTGTTGTAAATAAAATTTACAACAATAAATAATGTTTTCAAGCATCAATTATTAACAATTTTTTTATTGTTGTAAATCAAACCGATCTCATTATTTCAGCAAATCTTTTATTCACGCGTTTTTGCATTTGTTACGATTGTGGTAGTATAAATTGTTTTCTTGGGAATTCAATTCCAAAGCAGAATTTTCGCTTTAGTATTCATTGCATTGCCTATTTTATAGCGCCTGCTTCAAAGTAATATTTTTTTGAAACGTGGCAACAGATATTTGATTTCAGGTTTGTTTGTTTTTTTGTTTTACTTTCTCGTATACGAAGTATACAAAGAGAAAGTATCTCCACTACGAATCTCCACTTAGAAAGTATAGGAGAAAGTTTAGGGGAGACCACTCCCGCTGGTTATACATTATTAAACTTGTTATTTATATAATATTGAACTGCACTTAAATTTTTATTGTATCAATGAACAAAAATCATCTATAATATTATCAAAATTATGAATCATATTAGATATTACGCGAAAAACTTCGATGTTAAATGATTCTTTATTATTCTTTTAATTATTTTTATGAGCATGTTTCGATTCAGCAAGCAAGTTATTGGGTTAGTTGCAGTGGCGTAGCTGCAACTTTTGACGCCCGGGGCGAAATTGCAACATGCCGCCCTTCCCTTATAAGATACTTAGGGCACATAAACCAAAATAGAAAAATAAATTCCAGGACAAAGACATTTTATTACTAATGAAATTCAACGTTTGACGCCCCATATCTCTGCATATAGGTTGCGAAATCGCGCGTTCACCACCAGTCTTTCTTTCACATATCGGCAATTTAACAACAAAAGACAGAAAAAACGAATTAATTACAATAGTTCTTTTTTATGTAGACAATGAATGAGTCAGTTCTGCTCTTCTTAGTTAAAAAAACTGTTTTCCGGTACCTCTGATTTTGCCCCCCCCCCCCTTTCAAAGTGCGCGCCCGGGACGGACCGTCCCCTCCGTGGCCCTTTAGCTACGCCACTGGTTAGTTGAAGTTTAATCATTTCCCGTTTCAGATTAAAACTCAGATTTTGGTGAGCGGGCAGATAAAGAGAATTGAGAAAGTGCATAGCATAATGAACAGAACAGGTGTAACGCTTCTAAAACAATACGAGTTGCATGTCTATCAAATTCTGAAATTTAAAAATACTTTGCTGGAGTTTGGAAGGGGTCGTATTAAAGCCAACTTACGCATGAAAGATTTTATTAAATTTTTTCGCATGCAATAACCCAGGCGAACCAGCTGATGGTAAGGTCTGGACTTCGAGGGCCGGAGGGTTCAGGTTCGAAAGCCGATTCAGTCGAAGAACCTCTGCGCATGGGGGCCTGTTGCACGTTAAATCATACGTAGGGGGTCAAACGTCCTCCTTTTGGTGTGGAGCGGAAGTCTGGAGAGGGGGTGCCGACTAGGACTGTGCCGATTTTCGATGCATCGGAAAATATCGATGTTACGCAATCATCGCCGTTCCGATGTCTATATTGTCGTTTTTTTCGAAGCATCGGAAATTCCGATTTACCCACGATGTGTACGATGTTTCTCGATGCATCGTAGACATCGATGTCCACACGCGCCGCGAAGAGCAATTGTTCCCGATCGCGCATCGATGACCGCAAGCACGCGGCATTTCCCCGTTCATCGGTGATTACCGTGGCGTATCTTTCCCCGTGTTTCTTCCATCATGACTCATCAAGCAGAGACATACGTTGCGAAGTGCGGATCATTGTGCTGACACGAAAAATCCCAATGTGACCGCGAATGGAAATAACTCATCTCGAGAATTGAGGAAGCGAAGTGTTTTGTCTGCTGTAGAATCTCTCAGCCATCGAAACTTCATGTGGCCTCGTGCTTTCTTCTAATCGTGTAAATTCTCTGATGTTGTTTTAAGTTCAAGGGAATAATTATCAATCTTGCCGCTCATCATTTGTTTGGTTGAAGAGAAGATCGTATTAATTGTTTTTAATATACGATTTATTGTTGATAACTAGACAAATTTATAGTATTTTTTGACACTTTATTTGTTAGGTAACTAAGGATTGAATTTATTATAAGCATATAAATGCCTTAATCAACCACTCAAAAGTGTAAGAATGCAAAATTAGCCAATAGTAAGTGCGAAACATCGCGATATATCGAAATATCGCGATGTTAGAGTGGCGATACATCGCGATGCTAAAACTTTAACATCGCCCAGTCCTAGTGCCGACTAAAGTGTCGTCCTCGTCATCTGACCACGGTTCAAAATTACGTGGTCCATCTAAAAATAGTCCTCTTGTTGCTTCAAAACGTGACGTAAATATAAGCTAATCTTATAAGATCGCGATGGTTCCTGAAATGATAGTGGCGGATTTGAGGTACGTCATGTGACGTCATTGCTCGTTGTGTTCATGCACATTTTAGAGGCAATGAAACGTTTAGGATTTGTTGTAGTATGAGTCAAAATAAATGTTTTGCTCCACTTCCCACGTTTTAGCCCATCTATTTAAGCAGGAAATTTAAGGGCCCCTCTACACAACGCAAATTCATCCACTACTGCTATTCCGATACACTACTGTGCTAACTCCTCACCAGGGGTGTAATGGAGCCGGCACTGCTTTTTCTTTCCACGAGAAATAAATAAAAAAAAGTTGTGAAAACGTCCTCAAAACAGCGCGATTTTTGTCACCCAGGTTAGAGCGTTCCGGCACTGCTTATTTTGCTACTACACCGCTGCTCCCCACCCGCTTTCAAAATTCAAACCTCCGCAAGCTCCTATCTCCTCGCTAAAGTACAGTGTTTTCTGGTATTCGCATTTGCAAGAGAGAGCCTTTACACACAGATATCTATATCGGTCGCAGTTTCGCATATATGACACCGTACTTTAATTGAAGCGATGGATATCAAGACCAGTTGGATATCCAAATTTCCCCTCCAATTCTCACCGGTTTTTTGCGTTGACGACGGGTTGTGACATGGAACGGCCGTGAATGTTTAGTCTAAAACGGACATTCACGAAGGGAGTATTACAGTCTACTTGGAGCACATCGCTCCACATCGTTTCAATTTTTAATCCATCCATTTAGGTGGGTCATTCATGGAGGCTCCATGCAAACCACACAACCGGTCACTTTAATCCCTTAGGTCAGTGGTCGACAAACCGCGGCTCTGCCACGAATCGATTTCGACTACGTACGATTCTTATAGTCTCTGGTTTCATTTAATGTTAGTAGCTAGTTTAAATCGACTCCTAAAAACATGGCTCTTGAAAAGAATTTGGCTCTCAAGAGAAATCTTAGGCCCGGTGAACACCAGTCGATTTGTGTCGTTGAGCAGTAAAATATAACAATAGTAACCCATGTGCCCCCTTTGTTGCTCCACAGGGGAGAATGGGAGTTACTATTGTTATATTTTAATGCTCAACGACATATATCGGCTGGGATGCACCGGGCGTTAATCGTTATACTGCTGATCTTTGGCTCTTTTGACTAATGAGTTTGCCGACCACTGCCCTAGGGTTACTTGCCTTCCCCTCTTACAGCTTTCTAAACGGGACCCCCATCCCTGCTCTCCCGAAAGAGTTTCACTTCCTCTCCCCATTTTGTGGTTTTCGCTTCTAACACTATGAGTCCTATCCGCCTCAAACCGCTGCTTCGACAGAAGCCGGTTTCGGGCGCCTGGGTGTGAAATTTTTAGGAAAAATGTAGTTCCTTTCTTTGTTGACGATTGATCGGGCAACCTTAGGTGTCGACCGAGGAAGGAAAAAAAAATCTATTTTCTAGCCTCCGCCGTCACGCCTCTCTAGTTTCATGGAATGAATCTCTCGATCGAACATCAATATCGATTTTACATGCATGATAAGAATGAAAATGTTTCTCTTTAAATTTTTTTTGTGAGTCCGGAATGAGCACGGATAATCCGCAAAGCGGGTAATAGAGAGTATACTGTATAAATAATTGACATTGATACACTGATCTCAGCGCGTAGGACGGGAGTGGATGGCTTCAGTGTAGAAACTGCTGGGTCAGGCAAACACCCATTCTCGCCGTCTTCTGCCTGGGCACCCACCGTGCAGAAACTTTTTCATAGCCAAGATTTTAGTGGATTATGTGATGCACAGTTCCTTTGCTTATCGAAAGTTCAACAGCAATTTCATGTGTGGCGATCCGACGATTCTGCCGTATGAGCTCATTCTCAGCCGAAGTCGTGACACTGTTGGTCACAACGTGCGCCTGCCCAGGGCGTGGCAAGTCCTTGGTGTTTACGCGCCCCGCCTCATAACGCTGACACCACCGGAATATGGTGCACCGTGAGAGACACTGCTCTCCCTACACTTCTTTCATCCTACGATAAATTTGTGAAGCGTGCTCCCCTTCTGCGCGAAGAAATTGGATAACTGCTCTTTGTGCTGATCTGGAGGAATCCATTATGCAACGAATTGCGGACACAACTCTCCAGAATTGAGGATACTGATGCGAGGCCGTTAACTACGCAGATGCAACTGGGAATACCACCACGCCATCTATCGTCTAGCACATTAAATCACCGGGATTTGATACAACGCCGATACAGCTGAGGTCTCCTTTCATTTGGGCACACCTTATACATGTAACAAATAGGCCGATTGACATGATAGATGATTTCGATGGCTTGGTCTACTTTAATGAAATTTGCTTTACATACTTCTGATTAGCCAACTAAAAAGTACTATAGGGGCAAATAAATGCTAATCCAAACCGTCAAGGTAGCGTGGGGCGTAGTCTTTTAAATTCATTTAATAAATAGGCCTATTGGTATGAAATGTGATTTAGCTGGAACAATTTTAATGATACTAGGGACATGTATTCCTCATAAGCTGACTAAAATTAATGTATGGGTAAATAAACGCTAACCCAATTCCACAGAGAAGGGTGGGGCAAAATCTTCAAAATACATGCAAACTCTTGGGACGATTGGTATGCTGGATATTGCTAGGGTGATTTTTATGAAATTCGATATATATGTTCCTCAGTGGCTGATTAAAAATACTCTATGGGTAAATAAACGCTTGAGATGAAAATTGATACGTGTGGGGCAATTTTTATGACACCAGGTACATATGTTTCTCACATGCTGACTAAAAATACTGTTGGGGTAAATAAACGCTAATCTAATTCCTCAGAGTATGGTGGGGCAAAATCATCAAAATACATGTAAACCCTTTAGCTGATTGACTTGCTGTTGGATATGGCTAGGGCGACTTTGATGAATTTTGGTACATATACTTCTAATTTCTCAACTAAAAATATTGTAGGGGTAAATAAACGCCAACCTAATCTCTGAGATTAGGGTGGGACAAAGTTACATATATACAGCATATGAGCGAGTGAAATGAAATTTGATACTGCTGGGGCAGTTTGATGAAACTTGATAAGCATGTTCCTCATAGGTCAAATAAAAGCACTTTAGAGGAAAGTAAATACTTATTCAATACCTGAGGCATGATTGGCATGAGACTCGATACTGGCGGAGCGATTTTGATGTAACTTGGTACTCATGTTTCTCGTTAACCGACATCAAGTACTGTTGGGGTAAATAAGCCCTAACCAAGTCTTTCAGGGTAAGTTAGGGCAATATCTCCGAAACACACGCAAAAAATGGACTGATCGAAATGAAACTTGCAGGTTTTAGCATGTCGAACTAAGAATATGGAGTCGTTAATTTTTTTTTTATCAGCCCTTTAGAATGATAACTATGAATGAGGCACGTAGACATGTTTATTTAGAACAGCTAGAACAATTTTGGCGAAACATGCTTCATTAGTTGATTTAGACACATTAATTGTTGAAATTTCAGTTTAAAAAATAACTCCAACATAGTTGAAAAGACGCGACATTCTAGAGCATATTTCTAGGTCAACGGTGCTATTTTCCCCTTTCAGAGTTAATTAGTTCTTAATATATTTAATTAAATAACGAAAATTAGCCGTTTTTAAGCCTAATGCTTAGATGTTTTTTGCCAATAACTTTTGAAATATTTATTAAACAACAATTATTTTTATGCCATTTTAAAGAGCAGAAAATGATCTTTTTGATGCTATGAAGTGTTTTCTCTGATTGTTATTTAGGTTTAAAGAATATTTTTAACGCAATTTCTGACAATACTTTTTATTCTTATAGAAATAAATTCAAGCCAAATTACTGTTTCGCCAGTGTTAAAGTTAATATAAGAAAATATTGCTTTCTTTGACCATAATAAACAAAGGAGACTTTTCACTTCCAGTTTCCTGTTGTCGTAGCATTTACAGCTTTTAATATCGTTACACAGTGATCCAATGACGTTAGTGAATTCTTCTCTCGATGTTTTGTTTAACTTTCAGAAATTTTTAACTGATCCTAATGAGTGTGTGCTAAGCCTTCAAGACTACTTAGTCCGGTTCCTATCGTAGGAAGGGGGAAAAGATGTTCTAACTGTCTATCTGTCGCGAGAACTCCTCCTAAACGGTGAATAGCCTTGACATGAAATTTGCACATGCCATTCTGGGGTCCGTTCTTAGATTAATTTTACTCTTTCAAGCAAAATTATTTTCTGAGATATTTAATTAAATAACGAAAATTAAGCCAATTTTCGAAGTTTTATCTCAGTTTTTCGCTAATAATTTCAGAAAAATATATATGCACGTAGATTATTTATATACCATCCTAAAGAGCAGAAAATCATCTTTTTAATAATTTCAAATTAAATTTTATGCTTTCTTTTTCTTAATTTAATGAACATTTCAAATTTATTTCATTCTCAATTTGTAACAATGCTTTCTGTTATTGTAATTAAATTCAAACTATTGATCGTTTTATCAAATCCTTCATTATAGTATTTTTGCCATTGTGAAAGTTATGATAAAAATATTGTTTTCTTTGAATGTTAACAGAAAAGCAGAAATTTTATTTAGCTTTTATTTCGTAGCATATACCTCTTTCAATATGTTTGCGCCACAATACAATGATGTTAATTACTCTCTTTCCGCGAGGCTACATTTAATTTTACAAATTTTTAATGATCATAATGAGTGTTTAAAATCCTTCAAGATTGTTGAACCCACTTCCTACCGGAGGTAGAGGGCCTAGGGAGAAAAAGGAAGAACACTATGCGGTTTTTTCCGGTCAGTGACAAAAACACTAAAGAGAAGAGAATTGTACTCCGGATAATGGCTAGAATTAAAAGATATGAAAGAGTTTCTTCTGTTGGAGAAATGGAGGACTACGAGATTCTTGCCAAGTGGTTCAAACTAAGGAGAGAGAAAAAAAGAAAGATGTTTCACTGTTGGTCCAGTGGGTCAATTGATGAAATAAAAACAACGAAAGACGCTTCCGCGAAAAACGCTTTTAGTAAATTGAAAGTGTTAAGTACTTGGACTTGAAAATATTTTTATCTCGAGCAACGCCGGGCATATCAGCTAGTTAGAATATAAAATGCTAAAAATTAAAATATAAAATGTTTGAGTCGTGTGGATAATGTTAGAAATCATTTTTCTCGTATTAATGTTCTTATTTCACTCTATTTTTACAAAAAAAATTCTCTGTATTTCTATAAATGACAAAATTTGTGTAATAATTATAATATAATAAATAAATGATTTATTAAGCATGATAAATTATTATGTATTATTGATATTTATTATCTACTAGCCGCCTTCACGGCGAACAAGATGGCCGCCGTGAACATGATTTAATTTGAATCTTTCATCATTTTATATTCATGGTTCTCTTAACAACGTAATTTTAAACTTCAGAATGCAGTAGGTATGTTTCCATGTTCTGTTAGTGAACATATTCTGTTAGTGACCTTGGACCTGTTCTGTTCATTGTCTGCATAGTCACTATCACAGTCAAATAACTGACCAAGTCATGTAACCTCTAATTCCACGTTATCGGCACTATTTTCGCTTTCTTATTCCTCTTGTAAAATATGCATTTGATTTCGTCATTAAAATGACGCAGCACATTTTATGACCAGCGGCATGTTACCTGGATTGAAACATGCTGAAAATAGAATGAAAACATAGCAACCATAACCATTCAGCTTACTGGATATATTTCTTAAAATAAGTAAATCGATGTCTCGGATAGCTTGGTTTAGAGATTTCACAAAAATCTTGATGAAATAAAATATGAAAGCAAAATGTATTAGGATATTATCTTGGATTACAAAAGTGAAAGAGAAATACGCAATTAAATATTTATTTAAACAACGAAAACGATTTGAATTGTGTTGCAACAATGAAAAGTATTGTTGTAAATTATGCCAAAAAATATTTCTCAGGGATGAGATTCTTCCGCTTTTTGGCGGATTTTCGCTTTTTTGTTATTTTGGAGAAATTCCCTTTTTTTTTTTACCTTTTTTCTCTCAAAATTCCATTTTTTTTTTCTCATTTTTCCCCCCATATTTCCGTTTTTCTCTCCCCGCAAAAATTTGCTTTTTCTTCCGAAAATTCCGCTTTTACACAAAGAAAAGAAACCTTCCTATCTTCCATTTTTGAAAGAAAATTCTGGGAAAATAGGCTCGACCGTGCGGCTTAACTCCACCGGCTAGGCAACTAGCTGATTCATCTTCTACTGATGAATCAACATTATATCAGCAAGCTCTACAAGGATGAACATTCCAATTGTGAACAGGACTGCATTATAGTTGGACTGAAGGTTCACAGGAATGTTATAGTTGGACCGAAAGTGCACAGACTAATGTTCTAGTTGGACTTGCGTTAGAACAGGTTTCTGTTAAGAAGAGTATGTATGGCAACAGGTGGAACACACGTGCTGTCATTGCAGTCCTGTTCACACCAACATTCAGTGGCATTCAAAGTATTAAGTGCCACCTTTTTGCAGAAAACAAAACCTCTGTGGCATATTTTGCAAAAAAAAAAAAATCTTTTGCATGAACATGTTGAAAAAAAAAATTAGTTGAAAACTTAAGGTCATCTTGTAGGGCGTACCAAGATGAAATAAAAAAATGGGAAAAAAACAAGTAAACTACATAAAAAAAGAAAAACCCCTGTCAAAAGAGGCAGCTAAAAAGCTGTGTGCAAATGCAGAGAATAAGACATAAAAAAATCTTCTCAAAATAAAAAAATAAAACTGATGATTTACCTAGGCATTCTAGAGATAATGCAGTCCCGGCAACTATGCCAGTAATTAAACAGAGAGATACTAATGAAGACTGCAAAAACTTTAGCCTCTACTGAAAATAAACTTGGAGAGGATGCAAACACATCCTTTATTGAAGAAAAATCTGTCAAAAATAGGAGCCCTCCAAAACAAGGGGTGAAGCGTGTTAAAGGAGATCTATTACCAACAAAAGCAGTACAAATAAAAAAGCGAAAGAAAACCACTTCTTTAACAATTAAGGAAATGTTTCAAAGGGTTTCAAATAACAATAATGCTAAATGAATCTGTCATTGTAACTGTACAATTTCTCGACCCTTCTAAGTTTATAAGGTGCAAAATCATTGTGCTGTTACTTTTGCAAAAATGTATAAAAATGAAAGAAATAAAACAGATTTCAGTATATGTACAGATACTATACTAGATAGTATACTATACAGATATTATTATTTATAAAGAGCTAATACACTTTACAGAATTGCATGAAGCAAAAAAAATTATTTGTCGTTATTTTTATTTATTTTTTGAGCTAACTTTTATCAAAAGGCTATTAAATATAATTCTTCTCGAACTTCTCTTGGATGAATGTTGCATCGCAGTGATGTACAGGTGGTAAATATGTTTTAATATCTAATTTTGTATTTTAATATTCTTTTTCTCATTTATATGTACTGAATTATAAATAATTAAGTTATTAATTATTATATTGTAATATTTTCATCATGTTGCATGTTCTGATGTTTTACTTCTTAAAACATCTTTCGCGCATAAAGTATGGTACAAATGTTTTGCTCACGTTTGATTTCAGTCTTTTTGTTTTTTTTTGCCAATCTCATCGCTGTATTTTTTAAAATTTATTAAAATTCGAAAAAACATTGTACAGCAACTTATTGATATCATTGAAAAGGTAATGTTTTGTACTTTCAGTTGGTGTAAAAATGGTTTTTGCGCTGTATTATTTTTGAAAGTTATTAAGGAAAAACGCCGAAATATTGCTTAATTTTTAATTAATTTAAATTTTAAAAAAAAGGCTCTGAGGTGCACATTCCCACCCTCCAAAGTATGTTTATGCCAAATTTCGTAGCTCTAGGTTCAGCGGTCTGACCTGTAAAGCGCCAACACACACATTCTCCTTTATTCTTAGTAGAAATGATAAATAAATATATCATTAATCAGCCGATTTTCAGAAAATGTTTAATCAACCCTTATGTATAATACTGGAGACGTTAAAATTGGTCAGAAGAAGTGTTGAGACACTTATAATTAAAAACATCCGTTATTAATTCAAGCTGTCATTCGCGTTGCAGAAGTATTTTCTGGAAAATGTACAAGAATATCCATTGCATGAGGGTTAATAAGGATTTTTTTCCCAAGTAAAAAAAATGGATTTCATTTTCACATACTTATCTATTTTTAGATGCTGCTTTCTTGGTTTATTTCGGGAATTTTTATCAATAATGACTAAAAATACACAAGGGCTAAATAATATTTTTATGATCTTCAAATATAGCAAATAGGGACTGCATATTATTCGTTTATGTTCTAGATTTCATTTTAGAAAGCCGGAAGAAGTAAATTGAATCCTTCGAAAGATAAATTGTGGAAAGTTGTAATGACATTGAAGACGGACCTATAGGGATATATAGTGGGCAGAGATTACTAGTTTCTCAACATAGAATTAACCTTTACTGTTTTAATCGTATATAATAAAACACACGTTGAGTTTTTATTGGTCTCCCTATAGTCAGTGTCTTATAAACATGTCACGAAACTTATTCGATTTAGTTTTTCTTCGATTAACTATTATAATATTTTTCATTCTTTTGCAGATAATTAATTTCAAAATTATTACTATTATCTTTTTCTTTTCTTTCTTTTAGTTTTATGCCAACATCACACTACCTTTCTGGACATCTGAAATAAATCCATTATGATTATAACTTCGATACCAAGACTTGAGAACATCGCAGCAGCGAAGATAGCTGTCGAAGTATGCAATAAGCCTGATGTCAAGTTTTTGAATAAAAACTTGGAAGAAAAACTGGCTTACATTTTCAGCTTGCAATCGAACAACAAACAATGGAAAGAATTACAAACAAATATATCACAGAAGATATCTAGTTTAGGTTTACCAAAGCTATTACAAAAGAAAGTAAATGGTCTAATAAGACCCGTATTATTGGAGATAGAGCAATGGAAGGAAGATCATTGCGAAATTTTATGCACACATATTGACCTGCAGATGCAAATTTCTTGGAATCCGGATGGAACGATAAACCGGGAAAAAACTGCCGAGGCCCTGATTCAAATGGAAAATTTCGACATCAGGAATCGCTTCGTATTAGCCTGCTTTTACTTTTTAGAGGATGATATACTGACTTTATGGCATAAACTATCTTGCTGTTATGAACAAACCTCTATTTACGACACCAATGCATCCCCAATAGTGCGCTTTTGGGTTAATTGGTTGAAAGGTCATGAGATGGATTGGGCATGTCTCGCATCGGAATGTGTTTTATACCCCCCGCCTAATCTCTTCCCTATAAATGCTTTGGTGTTCAGCAGATTTTTACATCTATTACCGGCGTCCGATAAGATGCACTGTTTGATTTTTCAAATTAATAGAAGACGCATGAATCGAAGTGATTTATTTTCATGCCTCTCCAAGTTGAACAGAAATGAACGCACAAAGATTTTCAAAGAGTGCGCTAAAAATATACTTCGGCATTATATTAACTGGCCTTTACAAAATCATTTCTTAGAGATGGCAGAGTGCCTATGGCCTTATCTTTCTGAAACGAATTTTCAACATTTACTGGAGTTTATTCTTCATCGTAGGATCTTGCAGGAATGGTCAGATTTCGATTATATAGGGCTGCTGAAAGATTTTTGGCTTAGCAGCCCAGACCATTTCAAAGAGTTTGTCAAGGGAAAAAATGTCTACAAGTCCTTAATGGTAGTAATAAATCATGATAGGACTAAGCCTTTACCAAAAGAGAGACTGCGCAGAAAGTTCTTGCTTTGTCCGTTATTTCTTTTCAATGCACTTGGACTTTCTGGCACTAGAGGTACAATTTAACTTTTTAAATCCATTTAAAAGAATGTACCATGTAAGCGCTTTTGTATCATAGCAGGAAAGCGCACAGCCATATTGTAATAAATAAATTATTTTCAGTTTGTTTTTTTGTTGACACATTTTCGTACTTTTGATTACTTATCTAGACGTAAAAATACACTAACTGGAAATGTAAAAAATATTGGTCATCCACATAATTTCATAGTCACAAGGAAACGGAGTTGATACCCCTTCCATTATATCCTAAACCAAATCTGAATTTTTTAAAGGCCAATTGAATAATAAGACCAACTTTATTCAGACTGAAATAAAATGGTATTAAAGTGAAATATTTCAATGGCTTCAATTTTAAATTAAAATTCGGTCATACTATTTATTCTGCAAATCCTCATGGTACTTATCAAATTATATAATGAAATTATAAAATCAATACTTTTCCAGATTTTCTTCAGGGGTTCGTAGACTGTAAAATGTGTTTGCTTTGGCACACAGAGACCAACGATGAAGACGTGCAGATAGAGAAGGTCGTGTAGTAAATTTTTGAGGGGAGGCTGATATTCAAAGAATGGGCAATTTTTGAAGAAAGGCCAGCTTTTGATACTTTCATAAAGTGTGGGGCATCAGATGTAGATTTGTTTTTAATTTGGAATGCAATTATTCTCAGTTAACATAAATCTTAACTATTTTTTCTTTTAGATTATTTAAAGAAAAATCATCAATACAACTTTTTAATTACATTACTTCATAACAAAGTTTACAATAATTTAACAGAAGAATTAAGTAGTAATATTAAAATAAATTAAATGGCATTTTTATCTTGATGTTTACCATCGACTTAATTTACGTTTTGTTTTATATTTTTAAACCTAAGAAAAATTTATAAATTGTTCTAAAATTGTTTTCCATAGTAAAAAAGGAATTTAGAATTATTTAAATTCATCAAAATACACATATTAGAAGCCTTGAGATATACGAACAATTTTTTTAACAATTTAATTTCGTATATTACCTTTAATCACAATATATACTGCAAAAAATAATTGTTTTTTTTATAAAATTTTTTATAAATTTGATATGATTGAATATGGCTGACATAGACCGCTTTACACCATTTCAATAGCTATCTCGAAGACGATCCACCAATCCATGCGCAGCACTTGCTTGACGAGGCCGCTGATTGGTTTAAAATTATGAAGTTCGAAGCTCCATAACTGGGTCAATTTTAATCGCAGCAGGGTGGAACTTCTTTTGTTTAAAATGTTAGCGTGTGAAAAATATTTTACTAAATACGACTGATAGGACCCGGAGACCGTATAAAAAAATTAGAATTCGTAACTTTTTCAGAAATATATTTATTGACTACTAGCAGTACGCTCACGGCGTTGCCCGTGGAATCGGAATTCAACAAAATGAGAAAAAAAAAAACCCTCACAAAATGACATGAAAAAGTTCTGAAAACAAAACAAAAGATACAAACTATTGATTTTCCCGCTTATTTTTCTTCGCCATAATGACATTTCAACTGTAGAAAAACAATACAGAATACGTTAATCCGAAACAATATTAAAAAATTGCAACGTGAAAATGATTATTATACTGCAAGTAAAATATGCGAGACTTAAACACGTTAAGACACTGTCGAACGCACGGCGTTGCCCGTCGAATTAGGACTTCAACAAAATGAAAAAAAAAAAAAAACGTCCACAATGACATGAAAAAGTTTGAAAACATAATCAAAACAAAAGATACACATCATTGATTTTCCTGCTTATTTTTTTTTCTTTCACGCTACAGTACAGAGTACGTTAATCCAAAACAACATTACAAAATTAGAACGTGAAAATGATTATTATACAGCAAGCAAAATATAAAATCGAATCCGAAAATAATAATCGAAGTCATTCATTCAGTTGAAGGTTATGACGTATCCTGCGCTCTGCACCGTCAGCCAATCAAATTTACCAGCAACGTTCCGAAGAAGTGCCGCGCAAGGAAACTCGCTGGAGGAAAAATATCTTTCAACTGACCAGGGAAAAATTAATTTAAAAAAACGGGAAAAGACATTTTAACCATTCTTGTTTTAAATCCGACAGAACTGTTGCAGTTATAAGCTGAAAAAAAAATTGAAAATAATAGTGTTATTAGAACGTTGGATGCAGCAAATTTAAAAATAAAATTTAGGTGGCAAAACTTACTATTTTTTTTTTAAATTTCTCAAAATTCAGTAAATTACGTTAGTCGTTCAGAACAAACTTCATTAGAACGAAAATTGTTCGTTCTATCCGATGGTGCATGGATTGTTTTTCAACGATCATTAGAAAAGATACTACGGCCGTAAACGTGCCAAAAATGACCCAAAACAACACAAAACATTAAATAAAAAATTTTCTAGATTAAATTTTAAAATTCCGGCCTCGAGGTGCATTCATTCACCATTACGGCTACCTGTGTGCCAAATTTCATGGCTGTAAGTGAGAGCGATTCGTCTGGACATCGCAGACACACACACACAAACATTGCCTTTGTACAAACATTGTATAGATGAAATGTGAATTGGGGCTGTAAGAAACAGGACGAGACAAACTGCACTGAAATTTTCTTGAAGTCGTGTCATGAGAACAAATGCAATAAGTATATCTTCACACCAGGAATGCACCCAACAAAATTAAAACTATTTCAGATAATGAAAATAAAAACAGCGGGAGAGTTCTCTCTTCGATTTTCTCATATATTTAAACAAAACGGCCGATTTTGTGTTTAGCTTAATCGTGCAGTGAAGAGAATCGATTTTGCAATTTGGTCCTCTTACTTTTGACTGATTGACCTCAAAATTCGACACAGACGTAAAATTTTAGACTCAGAACCCCGTATCAAATTCCATTCATCACGCTTATTGTATTTTTGAGTTACCAGTTAACATGCAGATGGACAGACAAACAGTGTACCCTCTTGAAGGATTTAATCCAAAATTAGACCCAGATTTACATTGTGGTGTAAGGACATTATTCTAAAATCCATCTATCTAGCTTGTGATTTTCAGAATTATGGCTTTCACATATGCACGAATAGACAAACTTCCTATTGTCAGCAATTTTGACGTAAAAACCAGTGACGATTGTACGTGGGCGAAGCACACGGCCACAATCTTCGATCATAATGAGTTGGAGTATGGATTAATCCTAATGATGCTTTGACCTAATATGGAGAGAAAGTTAGTGATGCCGTGCAGCTGAAAGGGAAGTAATATTAGCTGTTGGAATTACCTAAGTAACTCATTCATGCATTCACCTTTTACTCTGTACATTCATCCAGCCATTCACACATGGAAAAAGAGAAATAAAAGGGAAAAGAGAAAGAAGAAGAAAAAAAAAATTAACTATGGAGATGCAAATAAAGATATGAATAAGGGGGTACCTGGTTTTTGTCTGGCTGTCTAGCTTCATTAAGAACGTCATGCTCTTGTGGGGGGGGGGGTCTGGAAAGCGGGTTTTACGCCTGCATCGGCGTTTCGGCTGGTGTTTGTCCCAATGTTTCCCAGAATGGTCCTGAGAAGGACCGGTCAACCTTATGATGTAGTTGCAACACTGGTAGGCCTGCTGTTCTGGATCGTTGACTCGATGCTACCCTGCATCGATGTTGTCCTGCAAGAGAAGAGTGCGAGGTCTTCGCTTTTTCCGGGGAATCGTAGGATCGTACGTGGGGATAGACCCAATGGCAGGGTTAGTGTGGTTATCTATTTGATTAAAAAAGTTAGTTACTAATTTACTGAAGAAATTTTTAATGGTGAGAACTTTAAGGTCGTGGAGGATATTTTTATTGCGGATGAACCAAGGTGCGTCAGTGATCATACGGAGAGTAGAGTTCTGAAGGGTTTCAAGTTTTTGGATATGTGTTTTCGCCGCTGCTCCCCAGACGGGAGAGGCGTAGCTTATGACAGGTCTGAGCAATGCCTTGTAAAGCAAAAGTTTATACCTCAGAGAGAGCTTTGCCTTTCGTCCCATAAGGGGGTAGAGATGGGCCTTAGCTCCGTTGTATTTATTCCGGATATTGTCAATATGATCTTTGTATGTTAATTTTTTGTCAAGTGTTACTCCCAAATACTTGGTGCTATTACTCCATGGGATGGGCCGTCGATAGAGCATAGGGGGGTTCGGATTACTTCTTCGCCTCGTAAAGTAGACAGCCTGGCATTTGTCGGTGTTTACCTTTATTTTCCACAGAATCAACCATTTGGCCAGCTGGATCAGATAAGTATTGAGATCTTCCATAATGGTTTGCGAAGTACCGGTGCTCATGACGGCAGTGTCGTCGGCGAACAGACAAAGTTGGGTCTGGCAGTTCCTGGGGCTGGGTATGTCGTTAACGAAGATGTTGAACAGAATAGCTCCAACCTTGGACCCCTGCACTACTCCGGCTCTAATTACGCGTTCTGAGGAGAGATTGCTCCCTACCCGAACGATAAAGAGCCTTCCTTGTAGGTATGTAGCTATGAGCATAATGATGCTACCAGGGATCCGCATAGTTATGAGTTTGTATATCAGGCCGTCTGTCCAGACCCTGTCGAACGCCTTAGCGATGTCCAAGAACACTGCCCCGGTTTCCCAGCCACTATCAAACCCTTCTCTAATACTCTCCGTGATTCTCAGTAGTTATTGGGCTGTGGATAGCTGTTTTCTGAACCCAAACTGGTACGGTATCATATGGCTTTCCGTCGCTTCTTGAAGCCTTGTCAAGATGACTGCCTCTCCTACTTTACTCAGCGAAGAGAGCAAACTGATCGGCCTGTAACTGACTGGGTCCTGGGCATTTTTGCCTGGCTTGATGATTGGAACTACGATAGCCGTTTTCCAGGTTTTGGGGAAGTGATGGAATTTTAGAATAGCATTAATAATTTCGACCAATCGAAAAATGGATTTGATAGGTAGTCTCTGTAAAAGACAACATACCATTTTCATGCTTATTGCATTTTTGAGTTATTGTGCTCACAGACAGACATACTTTTAAAAATGGCTTTTTCGAATTCAGGCGGATCTAAAATGAGATTATTCAAAATATGCAGGTAAAATTTAACTTTTTTTTTGTACACTTTGTGTATGAAAAAAGAGGGTATATAATTAATAAGTTATTGTTGTTAAAAGCTAATATAAAGAAAATGCATAACATTACGAATATCAAAATTAAGACAGAATATCAAGATTTGGTTGCGTGTTGTTTTTTATTTGAATTTTCATTTTAACTTTATCATAAAATGAAACAATTTTTTTAAATTCCAGAGAAATCAATGATAACCCATTTCTACACCAACGAAAAAAAGAATACAAATGCTATTCATGTATTCCCTTCAAATGTATAAAATATATTTTTTTCCTTTAACAGATTAATTTTAATCGTGTGATGCCTTAAGCATAATAAACAAGATAGAATAACTCTTAACTGGCAGCAATAAGAATTAATTCAGAATAATAAGAATTAATGCAACACTTAAAGCAAGAAAAGATTTTGTTCACGTTTTCTGGTGTCATCTGCAGAAACTGCATGGGAAGTCTGTTTGTCATGATTTATTTTATCTATTGGCTACACTGACATAAATGTGGAAACGCCATATCAACTATGTGAGAGTGGCGCCCTCTACGATTCAGCTCTGTGTTGTAGACGCCAGATAGTCCAGTCAACGAAGGTCCAAAATGGGGATGAAAAAAACAGTAAATCATATAGTTTTGAAAGTTGGTGCACGTGTTTGTGAGGGGATTATGATGAACGTACTAAAATTCCCCGGTCCTAGGGGGTGAGCTCTCGGCGCCATCTTGGATTTCATCCCCCCTTTTTTAGTTTTTCCTAAATATCTCGAAAACAATTCAGTTAACAAATTACAAATGATTTAACAAATTAAATAGCGTAAAATTCGCTACAAATACATACTTATTTTTCTTCCAGCTTTAAAAGTTTGGAGATAATGGGTCTCAAAGGTTGCCGCCATCTTGGATTTCCTCCCCTTTTTCAGTTTTTCTTGAATATCTCAAAAACCATTCAAAATTGAAATTACATGTGAATTAATAAATTAAAGAGCGTGCGATTCCCTACAGAGAGATAATTTGATTTTTCTTCATGCTTTAATAGTTTTTGAGATAATTGATCTCAAAATGGATGAATTTGTAAAAAATCTTAATTGATAGTACAATAACCGAAGGGCTTGAAGAAAAACAAAAAAATCATATAATTTTTAAAATAAGTAAAAATGTTCTAGAGGGTCTCTTGTTGAACATAGTAAAAGTCCCCGATCCCTGGGGGGGGGGGAGGGAAAGCTCGCGTCGCCTTCTTGGATTTGATCCCCCCATTTTTTGTTTTTTCTGAATATCTTGAAAAGTATTCTATTTTCAAATGATAATTGATTTAACAAATTAAAGAGCGTAAAATTACCTACAAGTATATATTTTTGTTTTTCTTCCAGCTTTAATAGTTTCCGAGATAATGTGTCTCAAAGGTTATCGCCATCTTGGATTTCATCCTCCTTTTTTAATTTTTCTTGAATACCTCAAAATATATTCAATGTTCAAATTACATGCAATCAGCAAATTAAAGAGCGTAAAATGCCCTATAAATGCTTGCTTTTATTTTTGTTTTAGCTTCAATAGTTTCAGAGATAATGGGTCTCAACATTTGCCGCCATCTTGGATTTTATCCCCCTGTCTTAGTTTTTCTTACATATCTCAGAAACTATTAAAGCTAGAAAAAATAAAAGCATGCATTTCTTGGGAATTTTACAATCGTGAAATTTTCTGTATTACATGTAATTTGAAAATCGAATAGGTTTCGAGGTATTCAAGAAAAACTAAGAAAAGGGGGATAAAATCCAAGATGGCGGCAAATTTTGAGACCCGTTATCTCGGAAACTATCAAAGCTAAAACAAAAATAAAAGCAAGCATTTATAGGGCATTTTACGCTCTTTAATTTGCTGATTAGATGTAATTTATAAATTGAATAGTTTTTGAGATATTCAAGAGAAACTGAAAAAGAGGGATGAAATCCAAGATGGCGATAAACTTCGAGACCCAATATCTCGGAAACTATTAAAGCTGGAAGAAAAACAAAAGTCTGTATTTGTAGGGAATATCACGCTCTTTAATTTGTTGAATCAATTGTAGTTTGAAAATTGAATATTTTTCGAGATATTCGGGAAAAACTAAAAATGGGGGGGATGAAATTCAAGATGGCGGCGCGAGCTACTTCCCCAGGATCAGGGACTTTTACTATGTTCAACAAGAGACGCTCTAGAACATTTTTAATTATTTTAAAAATTATATGATTTTTTGTTTTTCTTCAAGCCCTTCGGTTATTGTACTATCAATTAAGACTTTTTACAAATTCATCCATTTTGAGACCAATTATCTCAAAAACTATTAAAGCACGAAGAAAAATCAAATTATCTCTCTGTAGGGAATCGCGCGCTCTTTAGTTGTTATTTCACATGTAATTTTAATTTTGAATAGTTTTCCAAGATATTCAAGAAAAACAGAAAAAGTGAGATGAAATCCAAGATGACGGTAACATTTGAGACCCATTATCTCCAAGACTATTAAAGCTAGTAGAAAAATAAAAGTATGTATGTATCTGCAGGGAATTTTATCCTCTTTAATTTGTTAAATCGTTTGTAATTTGTTAACTGAATAGTTTTCGAGATATTCAGGAAAAATTAAAAAAGGGGGATGAAACCCAAGATGGCGCCGCGAGCTCACCCCCCCAGAACCGGGGACTTCTAGTATGTTCATCATAAGCTCCTCACGAACATGTGTACTAATTTCCAAAACTATATTATTTTTTATTTTTTGAAACCCTTCTTTTACTGGACTAAGACGGGAGGAGAAGACGAGAGAACACGCTTGGAGCCGGAACGCGGCATCGAGCAACGACGGTTCAACAATGACGGGTCACAAAGGTTAAAACGACGAATTAACTAAAAAGAACTAATTATTAACTGTATATAGCTCCTTCACTGTACATACTTCATAAATTCTGTAATAATGTAACTTCATTCAGCATAATATAATGCTTTAGATAGAAATGTTACTTTATTTGTGAAACCCACAACATCCTAACGAGCTCATAAATGTGGTGTCAGAAGTGGGATAATCGAATAATAAATTCAAGTACAAGTCAAAGTGGATACGGCGCTGTTTCAAATGCATAATAAGCTTTAGCTTAAGCTGTTTTTGGGATTGAATACGACAGATTATCGACGACGTTGGAAGGACAGACGCAACGACGGAGATAAAACGGTGAGTGAAAATTTTCACAATTTTGTATTACGATGAAATTGATAGATATTCCCGAACTGAAGGCTGCAATAGCATCCGAAAGAACATCGAAAATACGATATTTGCATCAACTCTTGTTCGACTTCGACGGAGACCGTCAAAACCGAAACAGAATAAGAGAATTTTCTGGCTTTGACTTTCAGCCGAATGACAAAGATTTTAATAAAAAAGCTAAAGTGATTGAAGAGAAGCTATCTTTAAATGAGTTAATAACAATCAGCAATCTGCTATTGATAAATAACGAAGGTACTAAAAAAGAAATTGTACAGAGATTGTTAACATATATCTGCAATTTAAATGTATCAAATCAAAACATTATCCGTGAAAATGATTCTGAATCTGAATCAGAAAACGAACAGAATCGCAAAAGTCATGAAAATTTAAGTAAGGAATCAGTGCAGCTTCCAGTTCACAATGTTTATCAACCTAACATTAGTTTTAGTGATATTGAAAGTATTATTATGACGTTTGACGGTAATTCCCATCAAAGTGTTGAAATATGGATTGAATTATTTGAAATTGTTGTAAATATGTTTAATCTAAGTGATTTGCATAAGCTTGTATTTGGTAAAAGATTTTTTGAAAGGTAAAGCAAAATTATACATTCAAAACGAAACTAGTGCTAACTCTTGGGAAAAGCTGAAAGATTTATTATTATCAGAGTTTGGTTGTTCTTGTAATTCTGCTGAACTGCATGAAGTAAATTAAAAGATAATGAGTCATTAGAAGAATATTTTTTGAATATGAAAACAATTGTGTAATCGTGGTAATGTTGAAGATACTGCTTTGATGCAATATGCTATAAATGGTATAGCTGATTCTGTTATTAGAAAAAGTATTTTATATGATTGTCAAAGCTTGTCAGAGTTTAAACAAAAACTTAGTTTATGAGAAAATGAGATCCGACTACGATAAAGCCAAACCAAAGTTCAGAACGAAACTAAAGATAGAATTAAAAGATAGATCGAAAATAAATTCAAGGATACTAAATTAAATAACATTCGGTGCTCTCGGGCATAAATCAAGTGTATGTGAGAATAAAATTAACTGAATCAAATGTTTCAAGTGTAATAAATTTGGAGATCATCTTGATAAAGATTTCTCAATGAAATACGAACATTTTAACGTTACGGTTGATAAAACAACCTCTTACGAAAATTTAACAACCAAAATTGTTCGAATAAACAATTTAAATATTGTTTCGCTTATTGATACCGGAAGTCAAAAGACATCAATCAGGAAGGGTATTTTTGATAAAATAGGTGAAATATCCGAGATGGAACAATCTAACATCAAGCCTTCAGGCTTGGGGAATACATCAATAAAACCTCTAGGAATATTTAAAACCAAAATCATCAACGATTACTTAGAATTTGAAGCTGAAATTTGTATAGTAAGCGATTCATCCCTTTCTTTCGATTTCATAGTTGGCTGTAATGTCTTAAATCAGTGCACTTTAAACGTCTCCGGAAAAGAAATAAAATTAACAAAACCCCTCGATAATACTCTTTCGGATTCTTTTCTGATTAATGTAGCAGAAGTGATGACTCACGACCAGTAAATAGATTTAACGCATATTCAAAATAAAGCGCATCAAGAAAAAATTCGGAACCTTCTTCATAACTATAAACCTCATAAAACAAAAACAACTGACATAAAAATGGATGTTATGCTGACTGATGAGACGCCTGTTTTTTTCTAAAACCCAGACAATTTGGTTTCACGGAACAAAAAATAATTGAGAATCAAATTGAATCATGGCTATTAGAAGGAATTGTACAAAATAGTTGTTCAAACTTTGCTGCCCCGGTAGTGCTGTGCAGTGACGAAACAAGAGGGGGGCAACCGGGGCAGTTGCCCCGGGCGCCAGCCGGGAGGGGTGTCACCCCAGGGGAGGTGAAAAATTTAAAAGAAAATTTAAAAAAATAGCATAAAAATATTTAAAAAATTATGTTTTACTTCTTATTTTCTGTTTAAATTCTAGCCCGGAATTAAAACCAGTTGTAATGTTATTAAATAATTAAGTAAAATTAAGATGTGTCTGTTGATAAAACCCATTCAATGCCGGCTCAACGAGACACAGGGCGCTGAGGGGTGTGACTCATGGATTCGCGTAGGAATGTTGGAACGCATCACACTACAGCTTCCTTCCGCGTATGCGCCTGTCCGGACTCCGGAAATGGGCTCATATTACACCCCCATCACCCCTTTACTGAGTAAAATCGTCCAAAAGAGGCAGTCTTCAGATATTGAAACGGACGGTAGAAGACAATTCCGTAACGTAACCTCACTCTGCTACTCAACGAAAGATGTCCAGAAAATTGCCGGGCGCGGAAAATCGTAAAAAAGCTAAAGAGAGAGAAAAACAAAGTTATCTGTTACTCCTCATTTTGTCATCGTGGCTAAAATAAAATACCAATGAAGGTATAGAACTTGTATCTCATTATCACCCTCCACCTAGGGAACATATCCTTAGCCATAGAAAGGGTCAAGTTACATATTTTTTTTTATCTAAAACTCAAAATGAATTTCTCGAGATAATTTCTAACAAAATAAGAGAAGAAATCATGGAAGAGGTAAAGGAAGCCAAGTAGTATGCTGATATGTTTGATTGTACACCTGACGTCAGCCACCTTGAACAAATGTCTCAGGTTTTGAGGTACGTGAGAGATTGGAAAGTTCCAGAATTTACTGAAAGGTTCATAGACTTTTTACCGTGAGTGACAAAACTGGCGCCGTACTTTCGGAGGAGATTTTGAAGAAAATTGAACAAGAAGGATTAGACTCTAAGAAATGCCGAGGGCAATCATACGATAACGGCGCAAATATGGCTGGTAAATATCAGGGAGTACAAGCACGTATTTCAGAAAGTAACCCTTTGGCCAAACTTGTACCGTGTGCTGCTCATCACTGAATTTGGTCGGTGTAAATGCTGCTACAGCAGTACATGAGATGGCATATTTTAGCGCTTCTACTAATAGAGGGGAGGTTTTATTAAAGTATTCACCACTGGCACTAAAAAAAGAAAGTGACACTCGGTGGTCATCTCGTAGAGAACCTATAACTGTCGTTCACAAACACTTGGTCAAGATTGTAGAGGCTGTGAATCTCCTGGCATTAGATGCAGTATCGAGCCCTAAAACGAAGTCTGGGGCTGTTTCACTTTTGAAAGGTATTCAGACCTTTGAATTTGTAGCTTTTACTTGCTTCTGGCAGAAAACATTAAAAAAATAGACATCGTCAGTAAAATGCTTCAAAAAGAGGATTCATTGATGTTGCCTGCAACCTCTTAAAAGGTCTGACTGCACAAATAAAAGATTGTACAGGTACAATTTTGAATGAAGTCCTTGAAGAAGCAAAACATTCTTGTCTTGCTCTTAATCCAGACCCGTCTTTTAAGGAGGTAAGGAAGAGGAAGAAGAAATGATTTTTTGAAGAAAAATGTGACGATGAAAGCTCTAAAATTTCTCAACATTAAAAAAATTAAAACTTGCCTTACTGCAAGTTAATGATAGAATAGAAGCTGAGTTAGAGAGACGATTACAATCAATGCAAAAGGTGAATGAAATTTTCGGATTCTTGTCTCCTAAACAACTGACGACTCTTGATAACAAAAAGAGAGGAGGCTGCTACTACTTTGGCAAATTTGTACCCACACGATCTGGAGAAGGATGAACTAGCTGTTGAAATAGAGAGTTTTAAGTATTCTGTGATAGGTAGCGACAATTTAGCTGGAAACGAATTAAAAAAGAGTAAGCTAAATGCTACTGCTCTTGACTTTTTAAATTATCTATATACAACTGGTCTTCATGAAAACTATTCAAATTTGACCACGGCCCTAAGAATCTACTTGACTCTACCAGTTTCTGTCGCATCGAATGAGAGAAGTTTTAGCAAACCTAAAATTATAAAAAAACTATTTAAGAAACTTAACCAAGCAAGACCGCCTATCTAATCTTGCAGTGATTTATATTGAACATGAGAAGGCATCAAAGATTTCTTACGATGATGCGATAAAAACTTTTGCAGCAAAGAAAAGGAAAATTAAACTAAAATAATTTGAGTGTTTAATGGTTAACAGAGTAAACTAATATCCATCTGAAAAATTGTTTGAAACATTAATTTTTCAAGTGGAACACTTAGTTAGGATATTATCAGTGTTATATTATTGCACATGTTTTTTTTCTAATGTACACTATGTAAAACTTGAACTTAGCGTATTTGTATTAGGTCAAACAAAATTATTTTCTGCGCATGCTTTTTTTTTATTAAAAACTTACAAACATATAAATTAAGTGTTTTCCTTTTCTTATTTTTAGGCACCAGTCCTTTTTCAGTATAGAATGGTAGGTTTTAATTAAGATTTTAAACGAACTAATCTATGAGTTATTTGTTGGTGTTCGGGGTAGGTGTAGGGGGGGCGCTAAACGCAGATTTTGCCCCGGGCGCCAAAATGTCTTGTTTCGTCACTGGTGCTGTGTAAGAAAAAAGATACCACTCATCGTCTCTGCATCGACTACAGAAAGCTCAGCAAAATGATCGTTAAGGATAAATATCCATTACCGCTAGTTGAAGATGTATTATATCATCTCGAGAAAGCTAAAGTGTTTTCTTCACCTGATTTACGAACGGTGTTTTCAAAGCCATGTCCTTACGCACGGTTCTGGCTTCCATTTTCGAATGTTGAAACCGTTAAGTTTGATGAACTTAAGGGATGAAACATTTGAAGTCGATAATCTTGTTCTTGTTGGTGTAACGATAATGTTCATGTGGCTAAAACCACACTCACATTCCGATGAACTGCACGGAATAAGGCTTGAGTAATTCATCAGTGGAATTAACTCTTTTGGTACAACAAAACTGTTTTCTAGATAATCCCAGTAACTGTTTTTCGTTTTAGTCACATTCAGCCTGAATCGGGCACAAAGTTTTTCAAACTCAGGCTCGCCGTATCCTATGGATTTGTTTGACGGCCAACTCTTACTATCCAACACTTTAAGTTTTGAAAGAAGGGTTTTATAGTCATCTTGATGAGAGTAGCGGTCAGGGCCTGGAGTTGTTCGTGCATTCTCGTTACTGCTTCTTGTAGTCAATAGTCTTCTTTCAAGATTGTTTATTATACTCGAAAGTAATTGCTGGTTGTTGATAGCTGACATTTTGGCATTATTTTTTATGGGCATGCCATAAAAGTTGCCTTCAATTGCTGCCCTCAAGACATTTGGTCACAGGTTTATCTTTAAGGGCTTCAAAAAATGTAATACTTCTTCTAATAATTTTGTCAGCGTAGACAATCGTCGACTTTCTACTTTGTAGGCTTTCAGATAAGATTGAAAGTTCTGCTAAGACGTCATACATTATTGCCAAATGAGAAAGAAATTAAATCGATGTCAGGTATTTAATTAATCCAGTATGCATGGACCTTTCTGTGGAAGTTCTGATTTTGTCATCTTTAGTTTTATTGAGATGGGAGTGTAATGCTTGATATCCATACCAAACAGCTGATATAGACTTAAAAGAGCTCGCTACCCATCTTGTACCCAATATACGTTCAATTTTGTTCAATTGCAGGTCCAGCTCACGAGTACACTCGGCTAATTCCCGTTGATTTTTAGGGGATTTGCTATAAAGGGTTAATATAACTTATCCATAAAAAATTGGAAGTGATTAACAGCCCCCACATCATCAACTTAATACTTACAGCCAATTCAATCCTGTGGTTCATGCAGTGCAAAAGAATAATATTGGGATACTTTTGTGCAACGCCAGACTGCCTAACATAACACTTGCGCCATCGCTTGAAAATGTGACCAGATTCTCTTGGAGATAGTCATCACAGAAACCATTTCGATTTAAACAGTTCAATAAGGCCTGCAAAATAGTAGCAGATGTTTGATCGGGTAGCTCTATCAGGTCGAAAAATGAAGAGTTTGGTGGACGTTCTTTGTTAATTTCACTATTTAAATAAACAATTAAAGCAGATTTAGCTCCCAGGCTTGTAGACTCGTCAAAAGATTAAGACGGAAAATTTATCTGCAATATTCAAAATTTGTTGGGTTATTCTTTTTTTCATTTCGTCTGCAACATGATTAATAATTTCTGTTGCACAACATCTGGAGTGTAACCCAATACCAATGTCCACGCCGTTTAACTGCTAGAGCTGCAAAAGCTGAAAATGATCGGTAAAAGGCCTATCACTTTTTCCTAGGTAGTATGCTGACCTAAATATTTTTACAGTAGACTCAAGATGAGACTGGTTCATCTTATTACACACTTTTTCAATTGTTTCAGTTTTTGCCTTTGCTGATATGGTTTCTGCTGCCTTGTGACTTCTTGACTGTTTGTGCTTAAGAATTTTTTTTTCTTAAAGAAGTGAGCTAGCTGGGATGACTTCGTAGACCCATGAAAACTGACTGTAAATGAAAACCATTCTTTTGAAGTTGATCCGATTCGTTCCTTTGTAAATGCACCAAGGTGAGAAATTTTTTTGCATATTGTGCAGCCTAATTTACCATTTTGGCAATCTAACCAAGGAAATGCATCTTTCTTGCGATCGCACATTTCTCTAATCCAGATACAGGGCCATTTTGATTTTGAATTGTTATAGTCTGTTTCGTCAACTTTACTGGCAGGTGTGATTGGGATTTGAATTTCACTTTCGTCATCTGAGTGGGAAGGTAAATCAGTCTCCATCTCCACTTCTGATGTTGAACGAAGATGGCAACAACAATATTTCCCTTTCATTAAAAAGATTGGTCTCACTTGTACATGTACTTTTTATGCCTTCACTTTTAGGATTAGGAGGAGCATTAGTACTAGGTTTACTAAAGAACGACATTAGCGTTTTTTGTTTCGTCTTATTCGCTTCCATGGCCCTGCTTGTTTCTCGTTCGGTCCAGAGCTTAATTTCTAGACGAAAAAAAAAAAAGGTGTGTGTGTGGGGGGGGGGCCTAATTAAAAAACGAGGGCTATGGGATCCTCCCCCAAAACACAATAAAAAGTGTTAACAAAATTTAAAAGAATGTTTTTAAAGAAATCTATTTCTAAATATCTTTTTATCTATTTTAAACAACGCTGAACCCACAAAAATAAAAGCTATTATGTTTGTACCACTATGTAAAGTTTGTACTATTATGTAAAGCTGTTATGTTTATTATGTTTGTACCATCATAAACAGACTGAAACTACAAGAGGCCTAACTTCAACGTTTTTTAATAGAAAAACGTTAAAATTATTTTGCAAAAACAAGTTTGTGTAGATAAAATTCATTGAATTGCAAAACTTATCCAATTAATTTTTCAAGGAAATAACTAGCCTTCATCTCCATTAAAACACTTTTAATGCAAAATAAAATATTGCACCATGCTATTTATTTTTCTTCAAAAAACCTTTAAAGTTTAAATGTATCAAACTATTATAACTCTACTATAGATATTATAACTCTTATGAGCAGTGAAAATTTTTACTAATAAGGAAAAAAAAATCATTTTATTATTTTAGTTTATATTTTATGTTTTTTGATATTTTTTAATATAGAAGACCACGAACAATATTTTAAGTATGTCGCCACATAAAAGGCTGTAACCAGCAATTCATAAATTTAACAAGATGAACGAATAATTGCTTTCTAATTTTTTATACTTTATCATAACAGAACTATGTCGTATTTCTCACGAGTGATCATTTGAGACTTTCATACAGCGTTTTACCTCCGAAATTCTCAGACCCTTAATTAACTAAATCAAGAGAAAGCGAGACTCTTTACACGAATTTTACTACATAGTACCATAAAGTAGTACAATACAACAATAGTGTCTGTTTAAAAACTATTGGAGTGCAAAAAAAAAAAAACCTGTCAACCTAATTTAATTTAAAATTACGGTTCATTTACGTTTGAAAATGTGTGAGTTCACTTACATAAGACCTTAACAAATAAATAACTAGAATAAGAGAATAACCTAAGTGACATTTTTTTGCCTAGACCCTACCCTGCAAATGGCCTATAAACATTTCTGTGAAAAATAGTAACAATAACAATTCCTGCAAAGTAAAAAAATGACAGTATAGATTCCCACATTTTTTATAAATAAAGAGAACATTTTGAATGAAAAAAATTCGCCTAGGAAAAGCACAAATAAAATAAAAACAATAAGATGCAAAAATATTACCTTCTTTTGTAGCGGTTTCGAACAAAAATTCTCAGCAAACAATAATCCTACTCCCTTTCTCACTGAAAATAAAGCAGTTTTCAGATAAGGCTTTCCCATTCAATTCCAAGTCGTGAATGCCTCGCTTTGATGAACTGGTAACGATAACATCTCCGATTACCAATTGCATACGACGTGGGAGTGTTTTGTGGGTGGACCCCATGAAGACCTTTATGACGACAAGCATGACAAAACGAGAGGGGGTAGAGCAAATTGACCACCAGGGTTTTTCTTCACCATCAGGGGGCTTATTAAATAGTTCTTTTGAATTTACGCCGTTATCTGGGACGGAAAAGAGTGATTGAGGATGAGGGTCTTGGCGGGTGGCTTTGGTATTTCGTGTCAAATATCCTGCAGCAGCAAGAAATGATACTGCACACAGAACTTTTACTTTTTAACCAACTTTAAAAGGGCACAACAAAAAAAATTCAGTACATGAAAATTTTGCAACTAATAAAAAAACTGCAAAATTGACGAAAAAATGGAATTTTATCGAAAAACCGGTGGGGGTACGCTGTTTCCCGTGTACCCCCTCCACTACACCACTGGGCCTAACAAAACATCTACAACTACTGACCATATGAAGCCATGGTCAAAAGACTTATACTAGTGATTATACACCATAATGTAAAAGAACACGATACTTTTTTTTCTTTTGTATTTTTCAGATTCACCTATTCATGTACTTTTCACCTCATTTGATGATGATGGAAGCCAGTCGAGGACGCCTGACCCGAGGATGGCCGAAAGATGTGGAAACGCCACATCAGCTATGTGAGAGTGGCACCCTCTACGATTGAGCTCTGCAATGTAGACGTCAGACGGGAGGAGAAGACGAGAGAAAAAGCTTCGACAAAGAAGTTATGCTGTACATTCTTTGGCTTGGAGCCGGAACGCGTCATCGAGCAACGACGGGTCACCAGGAATGGCTGTAGAGTTTGGCCGACGGGGAGGGTACGGCCTGCTGAATGGGGAGACGAATGTAATGAAATTGGTCTCAAATTTTCGCCAGATTATTATTTATCAACAATGGTTAAATACCCCGTACAAAAATTTTCCCCGACGGGGGGGGGGGTCTGCCCCCCTCTGCGGGTCACAAAGGCTAAAGCGACGAATTACAACGTACCATCTGTAAGCATATTTAATATTTATGCCTGACTTAACTTATTTATTGTTATAACAGTGTATGATACCAAATAAGTGGCAACAGTCAGATGTTGAGCTACTTTGAATTTGATTTAAAAATATGAGACGAGTACGGTTGAACGATGTTACATTGTACGCAGATACGATATTTTTGTCTTAGCAGAAGTCTTGTGAATATCAATCGAAAAGCTAACACACATTTGTTAGTGTGATGCCATTTAACTTTTGTATGTTTGCCTACTTACGAGACTGTCGCCGGAGTCTTGAAATTTCACTGTATATTCTATGAAGGTTCATAACTTCTCTTCACTATAGATAAAAAATGTTCAGCCAATTTTATGGAAATCTGCTCCCCCTACCCATAACTTTCTTAGTCAGAATGCCGTCTACATCTCTCTCCTTTCCTAGTGCATTGCTCGATTACTTCGTCGTTATCAAGAGAGTGTAACGAAAGTGATATTGCTTACATCCATAGAGCTATGAATAAACAGGAGATGGCATGCACTGAAATTCGTGAGGTCTTAACCGCAACCGCGGCGCCATATTGTGACTACCAAAACAAATCAAAGCACGTTTTGTTTTGTCATAGAGTTATCGTGTTTTGTCGTTCTTAAAACTGTTTAATGGTGACTTTATTTCAGCAATTAAGCTATTATTTACAGATTAATTTAAGATAAAAGCGCTACGTAATGGGTTCCTGTGTTGCAATTAACTGTACTAATAGGATATCTAAGAAAATTCCTGGCGTAACTTTTCACCGGCAAGACTTTGTTTATCTTATTTGTTCAATTTGAGTCTTTGCAAAATCGTGTATATTTAATGGCATTAACAGTTCATTTATCCGAAAAGTCAAAGCAGATAAAAAAAACTGTTGCATATGCAATTTCTTCATATTTTGTTTCAGTCTGTATAAGATAAAAACACACTTGAAACAACTTATGTTTTATGAAATAATAATTCTTTACCCTTTATTTGATGTTTTCTACATAATATATACAAATATTAATGAATTGTTTTTAAAATATGGGTATAAAAATTATTTCAAGATAATATCACATTCGAAGCACCTATATATGCATTTCTTCTCACCAAATGAGATATGAAAATTATAATAGAAAAAAAATATTTGTTCCAAATTTATTTTACAAATAAGCAATATTTTATTATTAAAAATACTTTTTAAGTGATTAAAAAGTGATTAGACTTCTCTGTTAATTAATAAGCAGTAGGTATGGACTATGTATAGTAACCTTGAGTTTATTCGAATTTCCTAATGCTGATTATTGCTATTCTTTTAGCAAATAACAATATTTTTGCCTTTGATTATCCTAACTTAAAAAAAGCATGTGCATTTGATAATATCGTTTTGTTTGTATTGAAAAATAATGTGAGATTTTTAATTGATGTTCTTTGAATAAATGTTTTAATTGGAAACCTGTCTCTTTAAATAACGGTAATATATTACTTTTAATGCCTTGATAAAATATAAAGAAACATAAGTTCCCGAAAATTGCCGTGAAGTTCTTTTTTTTTTAATTCAGTTGTGAAATTGAGCTGTCTTAAAACGTTATTTTTGGAGAGGGAAAAAAAAACTCTAGGGTAGATGCTCCAGTTTTGGCCACCTTAAGAGAACATTTGAAATGGAAATTTCATAGTGGGTGACTGTTTAAAGCATATTAAATCATACTTATACTATCCTTTAGCAAATTTTATTGGCTTTCTGCTAGTTACAAAATTTTTCTGAAGAAAATTTTAGATTTTGAGTTATGAATTTTTAAATAAATTAACCCCATTTGCACCAGTTATGGCCACCTCTATGCACCAGTTTTGGCCACACCAGACTTTTAACAGACATTTTAATAAATTTTAAGTAAAAATAAATCATTTTTATGCAATATATATTTTAGTACATTATTTTCTGTTATTTTAAATGTGATTTTTTTGAGGAATTTATAAAGATAAGCAATAAAGTTTACCTAAGCTGATTTTAGCTGCAAATTTCAGTTTTTTAAAAAAGAAACAGGAATGTAGAAAACAATAATTTAATTTGGTTGATAAAATACAAACTCTATATATACTCGCATATATATTTTTTTGATAAACTATGAAACAAAAAATGGGGAGAGGAATAAACTTGCATTGCAAAAGCCTAGATTTTTTTTAAAAATCTTACAAATCAAGAATTTGCATTATTATACTCACTAACAATATCCACAAATATGTATTTTTATAATTTTTAATTGCAACATTAATCAAATTTATCAGAATCATTTTTAAAATTAGAGCAATCTATGCGTATAAAAGAATATTCCTCATCACTCGAGTCTGGTTCCTCAAGTTGAAATTTTCTAACATAAATGTGAGGTAAACATTCAAAATGGAGATGTTTTTGACATTCCATTTGAATGGCCTTAACTGCATTACCAAATTTTGATGGTAACAAATTTTTTTTTATGGAAATGCTACCTGCCTTCTTACTTTTAATTGGAGCCATTACTATGTAAAATGAAAACAAACCAAACTAAATCAGTTACTATTATTTTAGAAACAAAACTAAATCAGTTTACTTTTATTTCAGAAACAAAAGTAAATCAGTTGCTTTTATTTTAGAAATAAAATTAAGTTAGTTGCTTTTATTTTAGAAACAAAAGTAAATTAGTTGATTTTATTTCATCCAGATATTCTTAAATTTATGTAATAGCTAAAAACACAATAATGAAGTTATGTGGTCAAAACTGGAACATGTAGTGTTCCACTTTTGGCCACTTACATGGCCAAAACTAGCACATACAGTAAATTTAATGTACCAGTTTTGGTCACCATCCATTTAATCTTAAAAATAATTACTTTTGATATGAAATCGGAATAAAAAGAAAGCTTACATCATAAACCTTAAGGGTAATAAGTTTTATATTAATCATTTAATTCTGAGAGCTTTATGATGAAAAACTGCAAATACTTGTTCCTTAACAGTTGTAAGTATACAATACATGATCATGCATTTAATTTTTTTACAAGTCACATGTTTGAGAAAATGAACCAATCAGATTTAAAATACTAAAATAAGGATTGCTTAAAGTGTTGGAATGCTTATTATTGGCTAATATGAAATTACTGGTTAATTATTGGAAAAACAAATCCAATGTGGCCAAAACTGGAGCATCTACCCTATAAGTTATGAAACAAAATTAATGTTGAAACAATGAATTAAAAAAGTTGTTACGTGTTAACAACAAAACTATTTCAATCGCGTTTTCGAAATTTTCCGTCATAAGAGAAAAGGTCCAAGAACAGCCTTCTTCCGCTTGAAGGCAGAGCGGCTCCGCGAAGTTTCTGGTAGTCACAAGATGGCCGCCGCTCCTCTGACAGTTACTTCACTCGCGCCTATAGGGAAGGATAGGAATGCCCACTCCTTCTTATTCATATCTCCATGCTTACATCCACCTCTTCTTTCACAAACCCATTACATGTTTATTTTTATTTCATAAATTTAAATTCATACCTTCAAAAGTGTCATTATTTGGAGACTGCAGAGTTGACTGGATTAATCTGCAGACTATAGAGACTTTACTTTATAAGGAATCATTCACCTCATAATATCTCATTTGTTTCGAATATAAAGTGAATCGCTCTCGTATTATAACTGAATGAAGTGTATGAACGTACTAATAGCTGAGGTCAATAGAGTGATATCAGACAACAAATTGATTGCCTTTTATTATTTTTTTACACACAAAAAGCTATAAAATAGTTCAAGCACCAATTTAAAAATTAATTATTGAAACAAAGTACCTTCGGACATGCACTGTTTCACTTTGGCAGGTCAATAGTATTGGGAATAATACAAATAAAGTTTTTTAATCACAATTTCATTGGTGTGCTTAAAAGTAGATAATTTTTTAAAATAAAAAATCTGGAGGCCAAAACAAAAATGTGAAAGCAAGAGGTAACGATAAGAATACTCTAAGTAAATTGGAATTTTAATCACATTTAGAATATAATTTTAATGTATATTTAAGAATTTTCTTTCTTGTGATATTCATTGAGGCTTAATTTCCTTAATGCATTGTGTTTAGCGCCGTTTCTTTGTTTTGTTTGCTAGATTGTTTCTCAAAACGTTATCATCTACTCTTAAGTATACCAACTAAAGAATATTTTGAAAACGTTTTAATTTTATCATTTTCAACTTTTCAGTCAATAACATAATTCAAAATTAATTATTATGGAATCTTGTAATACATTTTTTCTTAACATCACTACAAGATGATACCTCTCGTACAGAATCAAAGTTTAACCGAAAGCAATCAATAAACAGAAAAGGTAAGTTCTAAAATTATTAAAATATTGTATTACAACATTCATTGCAATACACAACTGTACAAAATTTCATGAACAGAGTAAAAAATTAATTACAAAATGAGACAATTCAAGCGAAATAAAAGCATTAAGAAAATACAAGAAAATTTTCAAATTGAGGAGTAGATTTCAGCAATAATGAAATTTATATGTAGGACAATACAGAAACAAATATTCATCTTCATACATTAATCACAAATTTCTCTTCTCCTAACAAACAAAATTGCTTTAGGCTAATTAGAAATATTTAGAAAATTCCTAATTAAAAGCAGAATAATTTCACTTACACAAAAGCAACATCACATACAATTATAATTCCAGAGAATAAATTCGGAATAAACGTCATCAAATCCTTCTCGTTTTTTTCCATCAAAGCTTCCAAATGCTGCAAATCTTCATTTCATAATCTTCATTACATAGGTAATTGTTGGTTTCTAGCAATTCTTGAATGTTACATCCAAATGAGAAAGAAATAATAAATGTGCAATTTCAAAAGCAAGCACTTCAGTGGTCCTTTCTTTTCTGGACAAAATTAGGAAAACTAAATTTTGAAATTAGTCGAATACAAAGAATGGATAAAATTTATGTATGCATATAAAATGAATATGAAATAAACTCTTTTCAGATTTAAGTTGCCATTTTTTTATATATAAACACCAAAATAACCACTCACTTTGAATATTTCGTCAATTCTTAAAACAAATATTCTGCAAGAATATATACTATATACTTTCAGTATAAATACTCTGCAAAATATAAAATCTTTTTTAGAACTGATTAGTGTATCTATACTCTGCAGAAATTCAGTTAAAAACATTCTCTTTAAGTCTATTCAATATATTTTTTCAATTCCTATAAAAATAAACACATCTTCCAATTTTCAAAGCAACTCATTCTTTCATAAGAAATTTCTTCATTGTGTATCATTTTTTAAACAGAATTAAAAAAATGTGAGTTATTGGATTTTAAGATAAATCAATAAATATTTCTATTGAAAAGAATGGAAATTATCTAAATAGAAACAGACAAAAAAAAATCACACTTTTTAATTTGTGAAAAATTTCTTCAAAACTTAACAGAATAATTATAATAAACATTAATTTATTTCCAGTACTCTTTTAGGTAGACTACCTACTTCAGTGTGTCTCATAACACGACTTTCGGATATTCTTCGAGCACCCCTTGTTTAATAGTTTATATATATATATATATGTACCTCAGAGGTATAGGACACTATGCCACTTTTACCAAACTATACAGGAGAGCAGTTTGAACTTGATTGAGTTAGATTAGATATGTGGACTTTCTTGTGTTTCTTAAATTATTGAAGTAGGGCATAATATTCTATATCTCCGAGTGGAGAAAAACAATACATAACGCAGATGAGTTGATGGACCATAAACTTTAAAATACATACTGGTGTGTATTTATCCAATTTCACTAAGAAATGGACAGTGTCTTATATCTCTCTATATATATATACACTGATGAGTCAAAACATTATGACCATCCCCACATTTTTCAATGAACTCGTCTGGACGACGTGGAGGGCACGTGGTTAAGTGAGAATGGTATTTAACTGCTGCTGGAGAAGGTAAGTAATCATTCTTGCACTTACTTTTGCGAGTGATGGGAAAGGCTGCTGATCTAAGCGAATTTGTTAGAGGGCAGATCGTAATGGCCCGAAGACTCGAAACGAGTATCACCGAAACTGCACGACTGGTAGGTGTTCACGATCTGCCGTTGTTAGTATTCATGCAAAGTGGATAAATGACGCTGACACCAGCAGTAGACGCCAAGGTGTTGGTCGTCCACGCGTCATAAAGAAAAAGGACGTCGGAGACTGTCCCGCTTGGTAAAGCAAAATCGGCGCCAGACAGTGGCTCAGCTGACAGCCCAATACAATGCAGGTCCAAGCGCAAGTGCTTCGGAACACACAGTTCAGCGGATACTGTTGGATATGAGACTGTGCAGCAGACGTCCCACTCGTGTGCCTCTGTTGACCCAGCGTCATCGTCAACTACGCCTACCGTGGGCCCGGCAGCATCGAGATTGGACCATGGACGAGAGTTTACCTGGTCGGATGAATCCCGATTTCTCATTCATCACGTCGATGGTCGTGTCAGGGTACGCCGTCTGCCAGGCGAACAGTTGCTCCCCTCTTGTACAGCAGGTTATACACAGGTTGGTGGTGGCGGTATTATGCTTTGGGAGACGTTCTCATGGGCGGCTCTAGGACCCGTAGTTGTGGTAGAACAGACCATGAAAGCTGTGAACTATCTGAACATCATTGCGGATCAGTTGCACCCTTACATGACGTTTGCCTTCCCAACCAGAAATGGAATCTTCAGGAGGACAACGCCCCATTTCACAAGGCTCGTTTTGTGTTGGGAGTGGTTCGAGGATCATACTGATGAATTCCACTTTATGTCCTGGTCACCTAACAACGTCGGATCTTAATCCGATGGAGCACATTTGGGATGTCATGGAGCGGCAGCTTAGAGCTCAAACACCACCATGTCCGAATATCTCGCCCCTTTGCGTGACCGCTGCTTAGACATTTGGTACAACCCGTCTCTAGCCATGTACCAAAAACTTGTGGCATCTATGCCCAGGCGAGTTGCAGCTGTTTTGAAGGCCACAGGAGGCGCAACGAGTTATTGAGTAGGTGGTCATAATGTTTTGGTTCTTCAGTGTATATATTAATAATATCTATTTTCAAAGACAGGTTAAGAAGCTAACAGAGATTACGCCATACTTCCAGCGCTGTACCGATGAAAGACGTTGTTCGTGTTCCTACGCGTCTTGAGGTTACTTTCTACTAGAATTCGCCAACAAGCAGAAGTAGATTTGTTTTGCTTCCTGTGCGCCAACGTTTCGTTCTCAAAGCAAAAAGAGAGAATTGTTTGGATCGATTCTTTTTTTGCTATTACATTGTTTTTAAGTACATAATTTGTGTATTATTAATTAAAGGCAGCCTGAGAAATATCAATAGCAGAAACTTGACATTATATTTAAAATTGTATACAACAGAAGATTCTATACAAAAAAAGAATTGGTTACACCAACCATGCTTTCATGCTGTTATCTTGAAATAAAGGATGCATAATTTTTTTAATAATTAAAAGGGAATTTCATTAAAAAAAAACTAAAATATTTACAATGAATAATGCTCGAATAATAATCGAATTGCAACTCAAATTTTAAATTATATATTCAGTAAAACTTTTTTTTTTCACTCTTCTAATATGGAATTTTAAGAAGTGAAGGTATGTACATTCAATGTTTCATATTATACAGCATAACCGAAAGCTTCATATTCTATTTTAATATTTTTCTTAGCACGCTTATAATATTTTTCATTGTATGCAAATATTTTTCAGATAAACTTTCGCACAAATGAATCCGTTAAATCTAGAGTTTAACATTTAGTTTTTTATAGATAAACAGATTAAGCCAAACATATAAAATGCAAAATGCGGACCACCACTGTAAGACTGAGGAAAGAGGGGTGCAAAAGAGAGTGAGCTGACGTAAGAAGTTGAGTGAATGACCACGGAGAGAGTCATGGGCCCTGCCCGATCAAGATTGTGGGGTAAAAGAGCGGCAGATGATGCTTTTGAAAATGTTCATAATGTAATAATTTTTATCTACATAATTAATAATGTGTGCATATATATCGTATTCTAACTAAGAACGTAAATAAATTAGATGTACAGAAACAGAAATCCATCCCAATATCGCATCTTAAAAGCAACTGAATCATAAACGAAACAAATTCCTATGTTTTGGAACTGATGCATCGACACAATTTTGGCGGGAATAATAAGATATGGTTAAAGGAAATTTGTTTCAGCATTTTTTTAATGTTGGGAAAATTATTTAATATCGGAGAAAACGCCAATAACGCAACCTTTTGTTTTAATTTTCATCTTTTTCAATATTTTGTCTCATTTGTACTCTTTTTATTATATATTTGTATTTTCATTTGATTTCTTTGAGTTTTTTTTGCATCGCCTTCATATTTCACTTATCATTTATTTCAATTTTATTTTAATGTATATTGTTATATATGTGTACAAAATTGATGCAAATACTGAAAAAAGATAAGATCTATAAATAATTTCAAAAGCAGCGATATTTTAGAAGTTGCTACCATATAAAAATGATAAAAAGAAATTAATCAACAGAAATAAATTCTGTTACATTTTCTGAGTAATCATAATCACGTCAGCACCAAGACAGATTACTCGCCAAAATGTGAACCCGAAGAGACAAAAAAAAAAAAAAAAAAAAAAAAAAAGCCTTTCCCCTAATGTTTAAGGTTTTTTTTGGTTCCGAGTAATTTCAGACACAAGGCGGGAAAAAAAAGATTTATGAAATTAAATAACGTACGTTTTGAAAATAGATTTTTATTGCAGAGAATATCGGTTTTTGTTGTTTAAAGCAAAATTCTGTTCAAATATGTCAATTACTTTTAAAATACATTAGGATAATTGCAGGACTATTTCACTGGGCTGAAGAATGCCATCCATAGCTTCCACTGTATAACATTCTTGAGTCGTCTTGGACTATAATTTCAGATAAAAATGTCATAACATTATGTTCACAAGGAAAATACAAACACATCAATAATCCCCTGCATTTTTTTTTCAATTTTTACTAAACTATATCTAATTTTAATCTAATAATTAAATTACTAAATAAATGCCAAAAGAACCTATTGAAAATGTGAACTCTGTTACAATTAAGACTATAAATATACTTGAAAAATACAATCCAGGATATGCAATTTTCAACAATTAAAGTGTTAGCTCAGCTTTGGACGAGCTTGCCATGTTAAATCAGATTTTATTTGCGCAAAACCATCCATGAAAATAATTGAAAAAACAGAAAGGGTAATTAACCCTAAATAAGAAGAAAGAAAAAAGTAGGGTACTTAACCCTGAATTATTGCAGTAATATAAGATAAAATAGCTAGCATGTATCTAAAATAAGCATTAAGATATACTGCACACTATCCAATATTGAACTAAAACAAAGAATTCAACACATAAGAAAAAATTACTTTCATTTTTAACAAGGAACTAGTAAAAAAATGTGTGAAACTTTCCATGTTACCTGCATAAACAAAACCAACAACATCCAACGCCAGAAAACTACCATTCGCATTAAATAGAAAATTATAAATTTTAAAAACAAGCCTGATACCATATTTTAATTGCCGAATATAAGTTAATATTCAAGAGATTAATTAACAAATCTAAATTTTAAAAACCAAACAAATTTTTAAAAAAATAATAATAAAACTGTTAGAGAATATTAATATTAATGAAAACAGGGTTGCCATCTATGTTAAGGAAGATGAATTATTATAAAAAAGCTTAGAAATACATCGACTAAATGATATAAATTACCAACATAAAAATTTGCAATCTGAGGTTGATACATGCTTACATGTTGTTATTCTCGAAGCTGGGGGCTATTGTAAATTTCTATTCCATTCAATCTGTGTTGTACATTTCACATGGGGTATACTTTTCTCTTACTTAATTCATAGACATGAGAATCCTGTAGCGAATCTCCTTTGCAATTCCGACTCCATGTTCTATAGTTTCTGTATGCCTGACCTACCCTTTAATTTTGGCCACGTTCTTTAGAAACACCCTGTATATAACACCGTGTCCATGATAACTTCTGAATGAGATAACTCAAGTAAATGAGATGAATTGGATTTGAATGGGTGAGGAAAAAATGGTGTAAGGAAGATCAAAGTCTCGGACAAGTTCCTAGTTGGGCCATCCAGCTAAAAGGAGGAAGAGGAAATGGGGATGGATGGAAATTTTCATTACCCTATAACTCCTTAACTATTAGATTCATAAAAGTATAATATATTTAATAAGATTATTCAAATAATTACCCCACTGTAATAAATAATTTTTGTACTATAAGTTTTTAGATAGCCGTCACCCCTAGGAAGTTACAGTCAATGACCCTAATTATGGATAAGAACATTGCAATATACGTTTAAATTTTGTTCTTAACTTTTCAAAGTTGTGATTTTATTGTAGAGTCTCAGCCTTCAAGACTATATTCCAAGGAAAATCTGTCATGTATACAGTGCTGGAACATGCAAAATTTATTGAGGGTCAAACATCATCCTGTTGGTGTGGAGCAGAAGGTTGGAGACAGGGTGCCGGTTCTGGTGTCATCAGATCAAGGTTCAACATTACAAGGTCCATATCAAAATAGCCATTCTGCTATTTCTAAGACAGGCCATTAATCTAACTAACTTTACCAAGGTACTGCAATACTTAATTGCTGTTAAATAAGGGTTGAAGGCAGCTTACTAACATTCAGCCTAACACTATGCAGATACAAAGGAAACTACCTACACCTTCCGGCTTGCTGACAGGAATTTATATATATATAAATCGGCATATTACTTTGCATTTCTTGTTCTCTTTAAATGACAAAGATAACTGGTATTTAGGCCTGAAAAAAAAGATGCAATATCTATGAACAAAATAAATACAACACAGGCAAACCACTTGTATCCTAACCCAGGTCTGTGGCATGCACACAGTTTCACCATCCACTATGCTTTTCATAATTTTGCTATTTTTAATAAGCTAAAATATAGTCTTTACAATATTAATCAAATCATGTTTATCATACATAAATGTATTTTGGGAAATCTTTCAATTCCAATCTAAAAAAGATTTGTTGTGACAGTTTATTAGCTTAATATATACCAATTTCAATACCCTTTATAATATAGGTAGTTTGAGTATCATAGCATTTACAAATTTATATCTGTCAAATCATTCTTTCCTTGGCCTTGCACCCTTTTGGATAAACTGGACCAATGTGGGCTTGTGTCAAATCATTTAGAGGATATCTAAAGATATTTATGTGCAAATTTGGTACAGCTCCTCAGGTAAATAAAAAGTTTTCATTCAGTTTTTTTATAAACTGATTTAAGTATGTGATTAAATATATTAATTACTAAATTTTTTATATAAAGACATTTTTGAATGTTATAAAGTAGTTTGCTAAGGTTTAAAATAATATTCCACAAAAATAAATATAACTGAATAGTATTTGAACAAGTGCATTATTTCATTTCCACAAAGTTGTAGGTGAGGGGATATTAATGTCCTGGCTATCATATAAAAAATATAAATGCTATTAATTTAAAGCCAAACGTGATGGGCAGAGGGGACGGATATCATTTATCCTTGTTCTGCCACTGATGACAAAGGAAAAAAAAAAAAAAAAAAAATTATGCCATTGTGCCCACTTACCATCACTAGGCCACTGCATTTTCATAACTTTTTTTTTTGCAGGTAGTACAGATATTTTTCTTCTGCATTTGGGGTGCCACAGATGTAATTTCACTCTCCACATAGTGCTAATATACAGTTAGCTCTAATCATCTTGTTGATAACTTTATGCTCTTATTCTATTGTATCATCAGATAGATTTACTGCTCATTAGGGACAATAAGAATAGGACACTCCATGAGCAACCAAAATGAGTAACAGATCTTATCTTCCAGTGTTTCAAAAAGAGGAAAAGAATATTTTCTGCTGAAGAAATTAAGCTGCATTTGTAAGCAATTTTTTTATATTTATAAAAAAACGCAAAAATCCCCCTTTTCTTGGATATCTTGAGATTTCATCCAGAGATATGTATAGATCAAAATAATCTCATAACTTTAGAGTTACAGCTGCAGTGATGTGATAAGATGCTTAACAATTAAACCATAATGAGATACACTGAGATGAGAGTAAAAGAATTTAAAAACATTTTTTAATCACACAGATGAAATTCTGCTTAAATATACTTTTAAAAAAGCTAGGAGATAATTAAAAGTAAAACACACTTTAATGAGATATGAAAATTTTGCTAAGACATGAAAGCTTAACTTGAGTATAAACTCTGTACTTAAAAAACAAACAAAAAAAAAGACTGCATTTCAATATTGAACAACAAAAAAGTTTCCTACAAGAAATTAAGCTGCATTTGGAAGCAATTTTTTGATATTTATAAAAAAAGGCAGGAATAAGATTTGTGTTCTTAATTAGAATAGAATCTGATTAGGATAACTGCATCTGCTTTTAAGACTTTTTTTTTACAAAATACATATAACAATCTGAAAGAATGTAATTTATTAAACAAATTTATTAAGCACATAATATCTATTTAACTACATATAATAAAGAATTTTGGAATTGTTCTTTCATTATTGAAGGGGATGGGTAGGAAGAGACCAGACTTCAATTTAATTTAGTTATATTGACATTGCATTTTGAAGCAACACAAAAGCTATTTTGGGATGGACCTCATAATTTTGAGCGGTGGTCAGATAAAGAGGAGTCAATGAAACCTCTCCAAATTTCTACACCATACCAGTGGAGGGACAAACATGACTTGTCGTCCTATTAACAATTCTACAGAACTATACATTCCTATCACAAGATTCATGGTCACTTAAAAAATATTTTAAGAACAATGGGATTTTGATTCATTGTGGATATTTGATAGAAATATATATATGCATACTAAATTAATATCCAATTAATTTGGTCAATTATATTTAAAAATTATACACAAATTATCCATATTTACTTAAATTACTTCTTTTAAACCCTCTATTGTTTGTATCAGATATTTATGGCTATCATAAACAATCGATAAAGAATAATACCACTGAATTTTAAATTCACAAAAATATTTTCATATTTTATAAAATTACATAGGCACTTTCTGTCATCAATAAACAAAGAGTTCAGCAAAAGTATATGACGGGGGTCATTTATTCTTTTGCTCATCGTACTTCCATTTCCTAAATAATTCAAAAATTATTTTGTCACTCTATAATAGCCTCTTGTTTTAGTTAGCATTTGGTTATATATATAGGTTGCTCCCTAAAGAACTGAGACCCTGAACTTCAGAACAGTGACAGATATATTTATAATAATGGTGTCTAGGCATAGTAAAGTGGCTATGCACTATACAACTTAGCAATTTACTTTATTCCAGTATTGCTTTCTGTTTTCAATATAAGAATGCTAACTCTGAATTTTGTGGCTAGGTGGCACTTCAAATGGTTCTCAGCATGTAGCGCATAGCTTTAACTTTTTATGGCTTTAGCCATCGCTGTTCCGAAGTCTTTTTATTATTGTTGTGGTGATAGTGGATGTCAACACACACCAATGTATGTGCTTACCTAGACTCATTGTAGAATTTTAAAAATCTGTTCAATGATTCATCTGTTAAGTGGTGTTACAATGAATGCAATTTAGTAGAAACAATTTTTGTCTGATATTTTAAATACATAGTTACTTCAATGAATTGAAAGGATTAAATGCAAAATGATTTTCCAATAACACCCCAGATATAATCAATTCAATAACTATACGATTCTTATAACCTGAAATCTCTTTGTAAATATAGTCACACAAACAGGACTGATAAAACCATATGACTGATTTGCCTATGTATCAAATTATCATATTTCGTTTATAAAATGTTAGTGATTCAGATATAATTTGATACAAAAATTATATGGAATACATGAAGATATCATGTAATCTTACTTGAATCAAAATAGCAATATATAACCAGAGGGTAAGCAGTCATTTAATTAGATAGCACAAAAAACTGAATAGCCAAGTTGTTAAATACACAATTCTTTTAACCTGAAAAATTTAGTTTAAACTCTGTTCCTCAAATTAATTATTTTGAAGCTCTTCATAAAATTTAACTAGCTGCCTTTGGCGACCAGCTGTTTGCCTGTTGTGGCTATACTTGCAACTTCGCAAAATAAATTGGCAGTTGTAGAGGCCGAGGGACTCTGCCAAAGTTTTATTTTGCAATATACCTCAAAAATGGAGGGTGGTGGTGGTCAGGCAACCATCAATGACACATCTAGAGGTCATAAGCTTTCATATGAAATAAAAATTGTCGAAAACAGTCCAGTGGTTGGGGGACTCTGTCAAGGTTTTTTCTCATAGAGAATGTACAGTGGAGAAGTATTTTTTCGATTATCTCGAAATTGGAAGGTAGTGAGTAGCCATTGACCATTGATGATATATCTAGACATCATAAGCTTTCATATGAATTAAAAACTGTAGAGATCGGTTCAGTGGTTGGGGCTAGGGGACTGTCTGAAGATTTTTTCCCTATTGAGAATGTACAGCAGAGAAGTATATTTTCCGATTTCTTTCGGAAATAGAGGATGGAATGGGGCAGGCAACCCTTGATGATATATCTAGCATTCATCAACTTCCATATGAAATAAAAATTATTGAAATCAGTCGAGTAGTTGTGGCTGGGCTAATGACCATCTGATTTTGCCAAATTATTTTAAATATATAAATATTTTGAATATATAGATTTCTATCTATATAGAAAGAAATGATCATTTCATTTTATGATATTCTAAAATAAAGTGCACTATTGGTGAAAAAATCATTCCAAACAAAACAGACATAAATCAAATTTAGACAGACATAAATCAATTAATCTTTTTACATATACTTTTATCAATATATACACAAAATTTTAATATAGTAAAAACTCTTTCCTTCAATACCAATTGCACTTAAAATAAATATTTACAATTCAATCACACATTATACATCATTACATTTAATAAAATTTGTAAAATGAGTTTTAAAAGTTTTCATTCTTTTTATCTAAAAAAGTTGTTTTAATTCAAAATTTAAAATAGAAAATAAAACAAGCAAACTGAAAATTTCACTTAAAAATACTGCTCAAATGAAAAAAGATAATCACAAATTGTATTTACTTCTCAAAATAAATATATTAAAAATGAAATACAAACTAATGTGTAGTAATAGGTCATTAACCATTTTTTGGAATTGGGATTCTTTAAAGAAAATATCCATAGCAAAATTACAAACTTTTGGAAAAAATTCTTTTTGTTTTTTGGCATGATCCATTTTTGGAACATTATTGTTTCTGAGAAAGTTTTTACAAAAAAGATTTTCTTGTGCCATTTTTTCTTGATATTTTTTATTTCAGAGATTAATTTGTTTTAAATTAAATTTAGAGATACACTTGCAAGTTTTCTGCAGTTTTAATGTCAATGGTAGGAAAAATCATTGTTGGTGAACTTGATTTTGGAACTGAAAACCTTTTTTTGTAGTATTTTTCTTACAAACTACACAGGATCTTTGTGTCATAGACACAATATAATGTCCATCCGACATTCCTGACTACTTGGAGATGACTGCAAAGTCCTGCATGACTTTCTAATTGCTCTTTTCTTCTTAGAAGGTAGGTTGTTACCTATCTTTACAACTCCCAATTTGACATCTTAACTTCATGCAACTGGAAGTAGAGCAACCAATTATCAACAATTGAAATATTTAGTGCATTGCTAAAGAAGTTTCACCATCATTTTTTAATTCTTTGTTGAGGTCTCTTGCTTCCTTCCTATAAGTTTGTCCAGGATTTCCTATTTCGCTGTTGTGTTTCCTGATAACATGAGATTGTGGTACATTTATCTTACATTTGAATATCATTTTATAATTCCAATAGGCCCCTGCATGTAACAGTTTGATGCCACAGTAACCACTGCATTGCAATTCCAGCTACACAATGATCCTCCAGAACGATAATCAAATTTCTTCAGTCTTGTTTAGTAAGCACTTCTTTGGATTTCAGTGGGCAATGACCAGTATGGCAATTCTGGACTGCTCCTTTTGCTCTTGTACTTTTTTTTTTTAGCCAACTGGAAAATTAAGTCATAAGATTTAAAATTGTTATCAAAGTATACACGATTCTTATAATTTTCCAACAAAACTGATAATCCAGTATCACAAGACAATGCAATGACTGAGACAGGTGCAGATTCCTGATTTCACCCCTTTTTTTTCTACCAATAACCTTTCAAAATATAAAATTACTCGGTTTTGAAAATGCCTACATGATTGCACTGTAAACAGAAATGTAGGACAGTAAAAGAATAAAAAATTATCCCTCTGAATTAATGCGATTTGTTTTCTTGAAATTTGACTCCCTGAAGCACCAATGTTCCAAAATTGGAGCATTCTTTTTTATGTGTCTGATGAATAATGTCTCATTTTCTGAAAAAAAAATTTTTTTGGTAAATCTTACTATAAAAAAAAAAAGAGAAAGAAATGAAAAAATAATGAACTGAAAAAATCATTAAAAAATTTCATAAGTATAAAAATTTAATTTAAAAGTAAAAATTACTTCAAAGTATCATTAATGTGCACTTTGATAAAAACCGAGTATTTTAAACATTATTTCGCAGGGAAATCTTAAATCAAATATAGTGTTCCAATTTTGGAACATTGGTGGGTAAATAGTTACAATTTCATGATTTACCTTCAATTAATTAAAGTTTTAAAAATCCAATTCGAATATGACACAGATATTTATCATTATTATATGTTTATTATACAAGTGCAAATAAAATACATAACAATATAATTGATAAAAAATGCAAACTAACTACATGTAAAACAAATATGCATACACAGTCTGGAACAACAAAATCATATAATTAATTTTCAGCTGTTTCATATTCATCTGTATCAGAATTTAGTTCTCCTACGAAAGAAGAAAAAATTTGAAAATATCTAATTGTTTTGCTAGCATATAGTACACAATGTTAGCAAAAAAGATCAGAAAAAAATATTTTTGAAAACTAGAGATTAAAATTTTATTCATTACAAATCCATTCATAATGTTGTATATTTAATTAAAGAAAAACTCAGAAGCATTCCACTTTTATAACTGATTATTAAATTTTCTTTCTTTTGAAAAGCAATGGTTTAAATACACTTCAGTTTATTTAATGGACATTGTAGATTTCAAAAATAGCTAACTATCACATATTTTTGCTTTGGATTCTGAATTTGAACTCGAGATTATAGAATTGGAAAAGATTGCAACATTTAATAACTTTGAATTTTATTTTGCTATTACACTATCTGTTTTATCTTGGATAAGCATAAAAGACTTCCCATTTTACCTTTGCTCTTGAAATATATATAAAAATCTAATTTTATACTCTTTAAGGTTCGATTTAGAAGTGTGAGCTTTATAATTTTTTTGAACAATATACAAAACCAAGATGAAGCAGAAAAAAATTCCATGGATTGATATTGATTGCAAAACAATAAGAATACAAAGGTCATAACAACCTATTGGTAAAAGAATTTTCAGAAAAAGTTTTTGTGTGAAAGATCTAGATTCTAAAAAATAATTTACATATGTCAAAGATACATATAAGATTAAAAAATATAACAAGCATTAATTTAGTAACTATTTGGAATACTAAAAAAAAGTCAAATAAAGTATTTACCTTCCATGCCCGCTTTCTACGCTGAAGACGCATTCTAAATACCAATTCTATTTACCAATCTATCTCTACTAATAATAAAGAAGAATGTGTGTGTGTGTGTGTGTCTTGGCACTCTACAGTACAGACTGCTAGATCTAGAGTAATGGAATTTGGCACCAAAATACCTTGGAGTGTGGGAATGTGTACCTCGGAGCTGTTTTTTAAAAACTTTCATTAGAATTTTAATTAACTAAAAATTAAGTGAAATTTTGGAGTTTTCCCTTAATAATTTCCGAATAGATTACAGCACAAAAATTACTTTTACATCATCTAAAAATTTTAAAAAATTATATTTTCAATGATATCAATTAAGTTAACATATGATTTTTTCTCTATTTTTAATAAATTTTTTAAAACTATTTTTTGGCATAATTTACAACAATACTTTTCATTGTTTAAACAATTATTTAATAGCGTGTTTATCTTCCATTGTTGAAAGCTAACATAATATCCTATTCAATTTTATCCCCTTTTTTTATTTGATCAATTTTTCTGTGAAATCTTTAAAGAAAGTCCTAAAGAAAATAAGCACATAAGGAAATAATCCAGTAAACTGAACATTTATAGTTGCTGTGTTTTAATTCATTTTATCAGCATGTTTTAAGCAAATTAACATGCTGCTGGATGTAAAACGTGCCACACTATTTTCATGCTGAAATCCATTTCACTAAATTAAAGTTTGTGTCGATAACATACAATTAGATATTACAGGACACGAACAATTACTTGATTCCATTAGGGACGTTCATGTAGACAAGGAACAGAACAAGTGCAAGGCTACGAAAAGAATGCGGGCTAAATGTCTATCACAAATTAAAGTTCATTTACTTTGTTAAGGGAACCATGAATATTAAATTCTGCATAAGAGAGTCAGTTGAAAATATATTCCCGGCGAGCAAGCTGGTCACCGAAGGCGGCTAGTACCTAAATATCTTCTATTTACCAATCTATAGTAATCGCCCACTCTTCATTCAAATCAGAAACTCAATGGCCAACATTGCATTGCTGGGATTTGTTTGTCCAAGACAAATGTATGCCATGCTGTCACACTCGAGAAATGCTGTGTTCCTGGTCAAACACAATGGTCTCATTTTACCAGATGGTAGTGTCATATAAGGGACCAATTTCCAAATTTAATAACAAGCAATATAAACATAAAGGAATTACCTCTGCCCTGCCATAGAATCCAAGATGACCCAGCCACCGCGTATACCGAATTCGGGCACTGTGGCCGATGCATTTAAGTCCTGTTATGAGCAGCGCATGCAAAGACCTCTCAGACAGAGGTATAAAAAGCAATGTAGAATTATCTCGTGATTTCACATGGTGACTTCCCTCCAAGCAAAACATAAGTATAAGCAAGTTTCCCCTGAATGTCTTCCAAAAGGCAACCTATCCCCATACATTGGAGCCTATGTGACACTTCTACCTCAGATGCTACCTAGGTGCTGCATGGATGCCTCGACCAATAGAAGCCACACTTCCGTTTTCTCGAGTTATGAACTTGGCTAGATGTGCTGGATCAAGTGCGATTAGCACCACAAAGAATTTGTGAACATTTTAAAAATCTCTTCAAGAAACATGGTTCGGTTAATTTATTTTTATGTACATAAAAATAAGTAAAATGACATATAGTAAACAAAGAAGGAAATCAAGAATTAGAATATATAGGCTAGCAGAAATACATAATATCAGGCTCAGTATGACTACAAACCTTTTAATTCTTCTTTATTTGCAGATTCTTCAGGCTCATTTAAAACTTAAAAACAAAAAAAGATAAAATTAATGTCTTATTCACTTTTCACCAGAAAAATTACAAGGGGAAAGAACAATTTATTGTAAAATTTTATTTTTACTATGAAAATATTTAGTATATTAAAAATAAAAGTAATTTATGATAAATTACTTACGAGGTTGTCCATCAGTTGAAATCTTATTTACAATATCTTCAGAATCACATTTTTTAAAATATTGTTTAGAATCTTCTGATGGAATTGCTTCTTTATCTTCTTTCATATTGATAACATTTTCAGGCATAAAATCTAAATATCAGCAAGAAAAAAATATGATGGTTCATGTGGTTAATAACAGTTTCAATTTCATATATATAAGCTAAATATAGTTTCATGTATAGAGCGTTTAAGCATTTAAAAAATAGTAAAACATAAAAAAAAAAAAAAACTAAAATGAAACAAAATCCTTCATTGTGCCTTCCATACCATTAAGAGATTGCACTTGGGATGGTTCAGCATTTTTCACAGGAAAATTCTGATCAAGCTTTGCAACTATGGAAATAAAGAAATATGAATAAGATAAAACAAAATGGAAAATATATGGGACAAATCCCAGAATACAAAATAAATTAAGAACAAACCTTCAGTCAAAGTTGATGATTTTGAGAAGACACCATCAACTGTTTCTGCATTGATTTCACTCTTCATATCTGTTAAGGGATTAATTAGTTATTTTAATTATTGATGATTCAAATATCCTATCCAAAATGTATTAAAATAGAAGTAAAAACAAAAACATCAGCAAAATGCATACACACTTTGTTATAACTATAAAACTTCCTATATACCTGCAGATTGCTTGTTAGATACATTTTCTAACTGGAATGTTTCAATCGGCTCATTTATTTCTTCTTTTACTTCAATTTTAATAATAGATGAAGTAGGACTTCTTTTTGCTACTGCTAAAGATGATCAAAGCATGAAAATAAGAAACATCAAAACAAAAAGTCTAAAATACAGGCTACCCAAATATAACTTACCTAATTGGTCCTCAATAAGTTCCATCTTTTCCCTCCCTTCAGACACATTTTCATAATAACTGGCTGCAGTATTTGAATTAGATGAATTCAAAAGAGAATTGACATTATTATCTCTCTGATTAGCATTCAGAGAACGTGAATTTGTTTCATTTTCATTTGTAGATTTTCCATCTTCGGAAGAAGTTGATACAAGAACATTATTCTTTTGCTCCAAA
>BGPR01000214.1:227718-343278 GCA_013235015.1 Araneus ventricosus | reverse complement strand
ATACAAGAACATTATTCTTTTGCTCCAAAAATGTTTCTGTTTCAAAGCTATGACAACTGTTTGTAACAGGTTTTTCTACCTCTTTTACATCGTGAAATTCTTCTGTTGTTTTTGAGGTTGATGTTAAATTCAAGTTTTTTTCTTCCTTGATTACAATGATTTCCATTTCCTGGAAACTTTTTGAATTATTTTCTTTAGAGACATTTTGTATCATATCTTTGCTAAGTGGATCATTTATATGCATTTTGTCATCATTATCGTACTGTACAGCTATTTCTGAAGATACAGTAACAAGTTGCTCATACCTTTGTGTATCTTTCTCATTCTTTTCTATACTGCTATTCTCTTCATTGTTTTTTGATTGAGGAAATGATACAGACTGCTCAAAACTGGAAGGATTCAAGCTAAACTTATGATCTGAAGACTTCTCATTTGACTCGGTGGTTTTATTAGAAGAAAGCAATAAGTTTTCAGAAATGGACTCTATAGAATTCTTTCCATCTTTTGAATCTTTACCAACTTTTTCCGACACAGAATCCATCAAAGAGCTTAAGAAATTTTTCAGTAATAATCTGTCATCATCTTCTTTAATAACCACATCAGAATCCATTACTTGATGTACGCTACTTTTAGCACATAATTCACCAGCAGACAAGGAGGAGGGTGCAAGTTCATTCTTAACTGGTTCACCTAAAACAGATAATTCTTTTTCTGTAGAAGAAACATCAGATCCAACCTTGATTTCGGAGCAAACAAGGTCATTATCTATTTCCATGTCCATAACACCTGTATTTTCATCCACAGCAGATGTACGCGAGAACTGTTCAGAAATAGATGGAATATTATTATTCGACAAAGGCACATTAGAAAGAACAGAACTGCTTTGTTGCTTCTGTTCAGAGGACCACTGCAAAATTAAAGTTGGAGGAGGAACCTGAGAAGTAATGTTTGGTGGAGGAACCTGAGAAATAATGTTCGGCGGTGGAACCTGAGAAATAATGTTCGGTGGAGGAACCTGAGAAGTAATGTTTGGCGGTGGAACTTTTGAAATCATGTTAGGAGGTGGTATCTGGACAGGAGGAGGAAACGACTGAAACTTAGAAACCGTATCAGAATGATTATGAATCAAATTTGATGGAGGGGGTCTTGGAACAGCCAAAGGCTCCATATCAGACTTACAGATACCTAAAATGAGGAAATCTTTTTCTTCTTCACTCATAGGTTGCTCTCTTAGTAAGGGAGATGAAACTAAAGGAGATGACACTAAGGGAGATGACACTAAGGGAGAAGATACATTCGGAATAGATTTTGGTAAGGGAGATGATGCCTTTGGACTAGATTTTGATAAGGGAGATGATACTTTAGGGCTAGATTCTGAGAAGGCAGATGATTTCTCAGGACTTGATTTTGAGACAGGAGAAGGAATTTTCGATGGCATCTCTGGCGTTTTCATACCAGACAAATTATCATCAACTTTTGTTGGAGTAGCATTTTTACGACTTCTTATGAAATTTTTGATAGCCTCATTTATTTCAGAATTATCAGTAGGCATATCAGAAGATTCAACTGACTGCTTATTAGAATCACATCCAACCTTTTCAGATTCTTTAGCCTCAGCTTCACTTTGACAACCAGGAATATTTTTGATTTTCTTTGGCGATTCTATTTGGTTTTTTCTATGACTCTGAGTAGACCCAGCTAATTTCTTACTGTTTTTAATCTTTTCATCTGTAGGTAATGTTGTAAAATTTGGTGCAGTATGTTCATCTTTAGAGGATGTATTAGAATTCTTCCCCTCTTCATCTTTAACATAACTATCTGTATTCTTACTTTCAGAAGGTGTAGAACTTTTTTTCTCTGTTCCTTTTGGACGTGGCTTATAGTTAGGTGCTCGACCAATATATACTACTTTCGGCTTAAATTTTACTTCTGGTCCTTTTGTAACAGCTGGTTCTAATGGTTCAATAGCTTTACTCTTTTCATTTATTAATGTTAATTTGAGACAAGTTATCTGATTTTGAGGTGACATTCGAGAATTTAAATTGGATTCTTCTAATTCATCAGACACTTTATCTTTCTCCTTTAGTTGTTGTAACTTATCTGAAATCACTTTAATAGCATCCTGTTTTTTCTGACGCTTGATTTCAATCTTTTCCTTAAATAATTGCTTAGCTAGACGAATTTCCTCAAGATCTTTTTGTTTTTTCTCATTGGCCAGAGCAACAATAGCAGCTTCCTTGAAAATCTCCCGCTTTCTTTCATAAACTGGATTCTCGTTGAGAAAAGTCTAAAATAAATAAACAAATATGATTTGAAACTTTATAAAAATCATTTTTTGTTGATAAAAAATATTTCAAGATACAAATGTGAAAACAATATACAAAAGTTTCCTTTATTTGACTGTATTGTCAAATGTAGATTTTATTTTGAAATCAGAATTTACAAATATTCTAAGTTTGTAACTCTTTGTACAGAAATTATATAAAAATTAATTTTTATAAATTACAAATCACAAGTGAAGATTAAAGGACATCAAACAAAACTTCAAACACATTAAGAAATGTCAACCAATTTATACACAGGGGAGCAAATATAAATGTGAGTAATGGATCATAGAAAAATTTGAATTGGGCATTCTTATGCATTTCTCAAACACAATTTTTACAAAACATAGGATATTTCGGAGAACAACAAAAAATAAACATTAATTTAAAAGTAAAAATTGGTACTTACGTATTAACGCCACCGAAGCTACAGATTTGGCGGTTTTTAAGTGGCGCCAATTTGGCGGTTTCTGTACTTACGTATTAACGCCAATTTGGCGGTTTTTAAGTGTCACCAATTTGGCGGTTTTTGTACTTACGTATTAACGCTAATTTGGCAGTTTTTAAGTGCTGCCAATGCCACCACAGCTACAGATTTGGCGGTTTTTAAGTGCCGCCAATTTGGCGGTTTTGTACTTGCATATTAACGCCAATTTGGCGGTTTTTGTAAACAAGATTGCTCTTTATTGGCGCATTACCGCCAATCTGTAGCCTCGGTGGCATTAATACGTAAGTACCTAAAAATTATATTTGAACAAAGGTATTGCACATGTATTTGCTTAATATGAATCTCAAACATGGAGCAGCTTAGCTAATTATTAGAAACAGCTGTAAAATTCATTTTGGAAAATTCAATGATCAATGTTTACTTGGCTTGTTTATCACTTTTATTATACATTTTTTTTTCGCATTTCAGCTGGCTTCATTAAGCATGTCTTTTTAATGTTAATAACTCAAAAACTAAACATAAAACTCAAAAATGAATGTCCATGAAACTCAAACAACTAAAGTATCTTAAAAATTATGGATTTCAATCATAATTAACTGAATCACATCACCAGCTTTTTTTTTTTGGAATGGATATATTATAAATCTGAGCAATTTTTTAATCTAGCTCAATGAGTAGTAAGATTTAATTGCTTAAAATGATAAAATTAAAATACTGTCAACCATGAAAAAGACAGTTCTAAACAAAAAATTATTTGCAATAATTTTTTTGAACAAAGCATTAGCAAAACGAATAACCAGTCATAAAATTAAGGCCCCATTTTAATTTTACATGTGGTCACTTATTTTGCAAGAGCTTAAGAAAACATTTAGTGACCGATTAAGTGAAAATCTGAGTAACAATATCAAACTAGTTATGTGTATGTTATTAAGCTTTTAAATTACTGAGATATTTTTCTAGAACTGAAAAGTTTCACTATGCATTTATACAACTTTGTAGAAAGTAGGGGTGTTCTTATTGGTCAATAGAAGATGTGTCACTGCAAAACAATTATTTTTACGACATAGAAAAAACAGATGAAATATTTTTTCCACAAAACAAGTCACTATAAAAACACAAAACAAAACTACATACATATATTTGTAAAAAAACTTTTTTCCCCCCATGGAGCATTTTCAGTCTTTAAATTAAATCAACTTCAATTAATTTACTTATTGCAATTTTCAAAGAATGCTTGCCTAATTCTGAAATCATTGGAAGGCTCTTCAAAATACTGAATCAGCAAATTAGTCTTAAAAACAGATTTCATCTACAAGGGAATCTTTTCTTTCTTTTTTTAATGAAAAAAGGCTATCTGGTCTCATTTCCATCCTTTCTGTGCAAACAGCATCTTTCTAACTTTATTTGTTTGTGAATTATTGATTTTAAGTTGAATATTCTGTGTGTTCATTTATATAGATAATTGATTTAAATCACCAAACCTAGGGATAATATCTATTATTAACATTAACAATCACAACAAAATGGCATTTTTCAGAAAACATCGCAAATTGATAAGAATTGTAATAAACAAATGATCCATTCTTGAAGAGTTTTATAAGTCTGATAAGTTAATGAGATGCCAGAAAGATTGCTGTTTGAGGTTAATATTGAATATTTTATTAAAACTTAGGACATAGCTTACAAACTTTTGTTCTAAGTTTAACAAACCCTGAATTTCTTCCTTTAAAATCTACATCAGCAAAATTAGCCCCAGAAGATTTTCAACTTCCATGTTTTATATTTTTATCAGTAGCCTTGATTAATGAGGAATCTTAAAATCCTACTAAAGATTAATTAAACAAATTAAAACATAATGAATAAGTCAAACACCCTTTTCATTTCACAAGCTGAAATTTATTACGAAACAAAATATCTGCAAGCACAGTTAAAAGAAAAATATAGCAATCAATAATATATATAAAAAAAACATACCATATACTTTTCAATATGACTACTTCCTTTTAAATGATATTCTGCATAAGACTGGTTTGACAAGATCTCATTGCATAAAGAGCAGTAGAAAGCATACAATGGCTTGACAAACTCCACACCTACAAATACACCATGTATTAAATTAAATCATTTTTTGAAGCTGAGAGGACAAAATATAGACCTAACTAATAGAAGAATGCAAAAATAGACAACTGCTCATTATTTATTAAAGCAAGTCTAATTATAATAAAAATCAGAATATATTAGGATCAAGATCAAATCAAAGAATTAAATAAATCAGAAAGTTCTTAAGCTCACCTTTAGCAGGCCAAAGTCTAACATTCTTATCAAAACTTTCTTTAGGAGGTTCTTTTGTGATTACTTTCGATGGATCCACATGCTAACAAATCAAAGGAAAAATGTCATATATTATGGTTAATGTGATCAATTGGCTATTATGAAAATAATGGTCAATGTGATAAATCAATTCATCACTTTAATCGTGTGTTATGAATAACAACAGATTGATCACATTAACTGTAACATATATATATTAGTCAGATATATTAAATATATTAGCCAGTATAAGGGGCATTACACAATCTTAATAGTGTGGCACAATGAAACTGTGTATATACATGGACTTTTGAACTATATTAACATCCCATTTTGCAGCAACACGAGGGCTATTTTGGGATGGACAGATGATGGGGACGACACCCCCTCTCAAAACTTCCATGCCATACCAGCGGGAGGACATAAACAGGGGTTATGTTTCATGTAATAGGAAATCGCATTGCTCAAGACATGCACCATCAGATGAGTTCAGACATATGTTTCCAGCAAGCTGAAACATTTCTAAATTATAACTATGCATATTGCTAGTGAATGTCACTTTGTTTAAACTGTCAGCTTCACTGTTTATATATAAACAACAGGTAAATGTATACATTTACTTTTTTGAAAAGAAAAAAAAAAATGTTAACTTTATCTTACATATAATATGGAACTTTATCACGCTATAAGAGTACCAGTTGTAATTCATTGTGTTATACGAATTCACATTATACAGGAGCATGGTATACATAAGTCCACTGTACTTTTAATACAGAAACTTTTTTGGAAAAATTGTAATTTTATGGAAAAATCTATAAAAAAAACTTGCAAATAAATAAAAATTTGTTAAACAAACTACTGTACAATTATCATTTTTTATTACAACAAGAATTATAGCATACATAAAATATTACATGCATCAAAAATAATTTGATATTTTTTTCATAAATGAACAGACTCACTTGGACTCGATGCTAGAATATAGCACATTTGATCAAGAAAAACATTTAGAACTGGTTGAAATAAAAATTGATGCATTATCATTAATATATGATTGCATATTTTTACAAAATATATTGAAATATTTACTTATTTTAACATTATTTTTTATACATATAATACCCTCTAGCATATTTACTGCACAGCAACAAAGAACATAAATACTAAGTTGCAGGTATGTACAACTTCCTATGTTGCTTCATACAAAATTTAATATTTTTCAGAACTTAATACAGAAATTAAATTCAATTGTATAAAAAGTATCAATTTTCAGTGAAAAACTGATCAAATGACATCTAACAGACATTAATTCTAAAGAAGCTCTAAAAAATAAATTTGCATAATAAAAGTATGCAAAACATAGCACCTTTATGTGTGTTTCACTATGTAGATGTTCCATCATTTTTGGAATTGTAGAAATATGCTGATTACAACTTTCACACCAATGATTTCCAGCATCATAACCTGCATATCTGACTGATGATGAGACTTTCTTTTCAGGAACCTGAAATTTCAAGGAATAAAACTGAAATCTTCTTTAAAAGCAGTTAATGCAAATTATTTTAGAAAATGCAAATTTACCAATATTATTATTTTTTTTTTGTCTTAATGCAGTTAAACTTTACCAATACAAAACTGAGAAATAATCTTAATTCTTTAAAATTTTCAACTCTAATAAGAAAAAAATTATCGAATTAAAGAATGGAGACAAAAAAAAAAAAAAAAAAAACTTTCATTTTTAGGCAAAAAGCATATTACATTTTGTTATTTAGGTTAAAACATGTTATTTAGGTTTTAAAATTTTGTTATTGGGTTTCAGATATACATTCTATAATTAGGGTTTTATAGTCAAGTCAAGTCGAAGAGTTTTTCTACAGAGTTTAGAAACTTATGTAATCTAGAGTGTAATAGTACTAATAAATATATATATACAGTAAATAAATTTTATGTTTGACAACATAAATGGGTGTTGTTACTGGACATTCTGATGTTAAAATATAGTTAAGTAAGTAGATGACAATAAATATAGTCAATAATAAATTTTTAGTTTTTAAAACTTTTAGAGGGCCATAAGTATTTCATTCTAAAAGAAATCTTTTGTATAAGTATGCAATGAATGGCGACAGAATACTCAGTAGTTAAAGCCCCCCCCCCCACACTGAAACAGTAGAATTGATATTAAGTAAATACAGTGCAATTCAGAAGTCTAGAGAAACTATAAAAACCAATAACTTGAAAACGAATGAGGATAGAAAGATGCATTCACACAGAAGGATCGAAATGAAACTTTTTTTTTGGACAAAAAACCCCACAATATAGTGATAACATACATTACAACTGAAGCCACCAGATGCCTTTACAGCTGTTGGAGTAATGTATTGCACAGGCTAAAATAATGGTCAAAGTAATGGCTTAAAAATGTTCCAATGCACTGTCCTCCTCCATTCAAGATCTCAGTTGTCAGACAGGAACTACATTTTTTCATAGCATTAAGCAATATTTCTGTTGTTGAAGTTCTGTTTTAACCATAAGGAATGTTGTTTATGGTATTAATCCTTGTCTGACAACTGAGCTTTTGAATGGAGAATAACCGCAAGCTGTTATTTTGACCACTTTCTTATCCCATATCTGATTCTCAGATTCCGAAACTCTCCATGCTTTTGCACGTACGGAGTTGATTTCACCAAAATAGGGGTAAAGTGAGAAATGAGGAGGAGATATTTACATTTTACTTAGTGTGATGTAACAAAAAACTCCAGATATAAGCACATGCCTGTCCCCTCATTCCAGAGTAAATCGTCAAAAAGTACTAGTCTTGGCATTTTGAAACAATCAGTAGTACATTGCTCCAACAACTGTAGAGCCATCTAGTGATTAAACTGTTAATGACTGTATTATTATTGGTTTTATGACAAAAAAAAAAAAGAGTATAATTTGCAACCTTTCTGATAAAATGGCATATTTCTATCTTCATTTGTTTATGAATTATTTATTATTCAAAGTTACAAGAAATGAATCCTTTGAATATCATAAATCAATATAAGCAATTTTTTTTGTTCTGTCTTTGAAAAATAAATTTTAAATCAGAATTCAGTTCTTAAAATATTTCCGATAGCAAAATATGCTAATTATTTATGAAAATAGTAGAAGAAACATACCTCCTTTGCTATTTTATCTAAAGTTTCTGGCTTGATTTTAATTTGCAATTCTTTCACGTGCCCACTCACTCGTTTGGCTTCATCAATATATCTTTTTAATTCCTCATTAGTTCTGTCATATAAGTTTGAACATTTTATGTTCAGTTGCTTCGTAGCAGAGCTTTTTGGCAATTTTACTGTTTTTTCTAGCTCTGTCTGTAAAGTTCTGATTTCAATGATGTGATCAGATGTATTTTTTAATTTCTTCTGCAGTGTTTCCTTTTCTTCCAGAAGTTTTTTGTATTTTTCAACCATATTTTGTTCAGTTTCAGCAGAGCTATTACTTGTCTCTGGTGAAACTGCAGACAAATTCTTGGGTAGTACACCTTTTACCAATGCATTAGATGCATCAGGTGTTTTATGTTTTGTCGGAGATGAAGGATTATTTTGAGTCCATACCACAGAAGGTTGGGGCATGGACTGATTAGAATTCACGACTGGAATAGATTTCAGGCAACTAATGCGACCTTTGCTATTAGGATTTGTTGCTCTAGGATTAATCTGGAAATTTATTGAACTGAAGGTATTAGGGACAGGTGGTACTGGAGGAGGATAACTAAATGCAGAAGTTGAAGGAATAGGTTGTGGATACAAAGGAGGAGGAGTATTAAATGGAGGAAAATGAGATACAGGAGGAACAGAGGCACGGTACATATACTGCTGTGGATACATCTGTGGCATGGGTGATGAAAGTTGTTGTGGATAATGCATGCCATACTGATTAACATTCAATTGCTGTGGAGTAGCAGAAACTGAGGCCTGAGAATCTGTTGATCCAGCAGTCCAAGATGTAGCTGGCGCAACAGTGGTAGTTATGGTACTAGTAGATGTACTAATTCCAAGTTTGTTAAGCAATGAATTCATCACTTCAGAACGTTTTTCCTGTAATAAAATGTTTATTTGATATTATAAATTACAATAATAATTCACATAGTATCATTTACAATATTTCTGATTTAAGGCAAGAACTTTATACTTACTTTTGAATCTGGTGAATCTTGTGTGATTTCTGATACTTTTTCATTTTGTGCAAACGGATCTGAAATAGTTTTGGTTATTCCCAGGCCACGTATTATCTTAGTAACAGCATCAGGATGCTGTGATTTCTGAAATATATCTTCTTTATTCTCATCAGGAATAGACAGTTTTCGTTTTTTAGAAAAGATAGCATCGGATTTTATGCTCTCAGATACTTTTAAAATCTTAGAAGGTTCTTTGCCTTTTAATTTATCAGAAAGTTCTGCAACTGAACACCTTTGTTCATCATCAGATTTTTCTTCAGAAGTAAAATTTCGTCCCCGTTTTAACACAGTTCTTTCTTTCTTTTTACTCTCAAGATTTGGCATAGAACTACCATCTTGTGACAACTGTGATTCTTTTTCTGCTACTGGCCAACTTGGACTTCTACCGCGAGAACGATATCTAGAATGTCCATGTGGACTTCGCTCATGTGAACGTCTTTCTCGCCGAGATGATCGTTCTGGACTTCGTCGTCTAGAATCACGGCTACGATAACTTGGACTATGGTCACGATAACGATAACTTGGGCTTCGGTTATGAGAATGAGAACTTGGAGGACTATAACTGGGAGAATTTCGTCTATGATACTCAGGTGACCAACGCCTTGGACTATAACTAGGTGATCTACGTCTTGGACTATAATCGGGTGACCAGCGCCTTTCAGGAGATCTCGCCTTATAGCTTTTACTTTTAGATCCATATCCATAATATGATTCCATTCCTTCTTTGACAAAATGATACTTATCTGAATACTTTTTTGGATCTTTTTCACCGGGCTTTTGTTTCATACTTGATTCCTCATTTTTTTTATGACTCTTCTCAATATAACGCTTAGGAAGAACACGTGTTTCACCTTTAGAACTAACATTTACAGGTTCCCGACTCACTTTTGTCTTATCACGAACTACTCTCCGAGTCCCTAAATCATCAGGTTCATATACATTCTTATCTACTTCCAAGTCTTCATTCTTGTTTAAGCTATGAGTTGGCATTAAGGAACTTTCAGATTTAGTATGGTTTACATTATACTTACTAGAAGATATGCTACTTCCTTTCACTTGAACTACCCTTTTGGAAGGTGAGCTGTCTCCTTGCTGAACATTGATTAATAATTTAGGAAATTTCAATGGTTCACCAGATGAAGATTTATCTACAGACTTTTTCTCACTATCATATATAACTCGTCTTTCATTCTGAGGAAGTTCATTATATTTTGAGTAAAATTCTTCTTCATAAGGTATATTGTTTTTTGCAGATTTATCTAGATTTAATTGTTTCCTCAAAAGATTAGCAGCAGCCTCATAATTTTTTGACCTATCTTCTGCAGAAACAGATTGATTCAAGGAAGAATCACTTATTTTTGAAGCAGAAGGGTCTAATTCTGAAAAATTCAAAGAACATTCCTTTGAAGTTTTGAAAGGAATGCTTGGCCTGGATTGATTATCTAAGTTGTAATGCAAATATGAATGTGGTTCATAACTTCCTTCATTTAATGCAGACGGACTATTAGAATATGCATCAAAGGACTCTTTATACTGCTTAGAAGTGAGGGATAGTTCTTGTTTTGCAAATCTATTATCCGCAATTGGATCATCAATGTAATTCCAAGATGAACGTTTTTTAATTGTACTAATGCTCAAATTAATACCAGACTTTCCATCATCATTTGATTCTTTTGATTTAGAAAATGAAAGAGATTTCTGATACTTGTCAAATCCAGGTGTCTCAACATCTAATAAATCAACACTATCATATGCTTCATTAGATCTTATCTTGTGTGTAGTTTCATTTTGAAATGATGAATTTTCACTAGGAAGTGGATTTGAATCTCCATATAAAAATTCATCCTCATCATCAACAGAGTTCAAGTTCAAATCTGTTATAGGCTTAAAAGAAACTGGGTGATCCGGGTCCGAGTTTCGGGATGTACCAGTATATTTATAAGGAGATAAATCTTCTTCTTCCAAGTCATTATAAAAAGATGGATGATGGCCAGAGGTTTCTTGAAAACTACTTCTGGACAGCTGAGAAGAACGTGGATTCAAATTCTGTTTCTTTTCTGGAGAAGTTAAGGGTGAATCAATATGAGAGTCATAAGAACGCAATGCCTCCAAAGCAGAACTTTTTCCAACATCTAACAAACCAAGACTGGATTTCGCAGCCAGTGCTTGAGCATACAGATTAGCATTTATATTTTGAGGCTTAGAATTAATTCTTTGAATAATATCTTCATCTTCAGAAAAAATAGGCATGTTCGCAGGATCAGAGCGGTAGCTTCTATTTCTTTCATGAGAATATACCTGAAATTTATCAACAGGATTAACTCAAAAATTTTTTTGTTTGTTTAAAAAAATGTTAAAATTTGCAAAATTTCTATGACTAGGGAAATATAAATTGTTATTGTTCCAAAAATTGATCTCCCCTAGTAAATTTTAAAATTTTTTAGTTAGTTAATTTACTTACTAATAATAACAAAAAAAAAAAAGCATTTCTAAAATATTGTATCACTGTCATTATTCTTCATAAGTCTTAAAAAAATCTACCTCCACCAAAATTTTGAATTTCTGTTGTCAATGTTAAAAAATGCAACATCGATTATTTTCTTTTAAGCAAATATTAATTTTCCTGAACTCTTGTATCAAATTTCCTACACATGCATTTCTTCTAAATTTTTTTAAAAATTTCACATTCATTTTGATTTTTACATCCCCTTTTTAAAAATTTTTTTAATTAATCAATTTTTAAGTTCTTTTTTAACTGCACACAATATATAACTATTTGATTGCATAAAACAAAATAAACAAATAAAAAAATTCAGATTTGCTTGCAAAGTTTTAGGGTAGAAAGGGTGCAGTACCCTTTATTTCAATGAATATATAATTGAGACAGATTATACTGAACAATTTCACAACTTCTTAGGACAAATGCAATTTATAAAGAGAAATAAAAAGCAGGAGAGGAAAAAACATTTTTTCACTTAAAACTAGTGGACTAATCCTCAGATTTCAATTACATATTTAACTTAAATCTTTACTTTACGGTTTTTTAAAAATTTCTTTAAAATATATGCACCATTTAAGGCTTCAAAAATCCATTATAAGAAACTTCTAAAAGGCTTATTTTATGTTAAAAAAGCAAGTCATAGGATTTTGGTTAATTTAAAAAAAAATATGAATCAATTTTAAGTCAATTTAAAAATAAATTTTGATAAAATTAGAATAAGAATATTTTCTAATCTTATCACTAAAGCAACAGAATATATTATAATAATAAACACAAGAATTGAAAATAAAGAAATAAACATGTAAAATAATAAACATGAATAAATATAATAGGTATATTATATTTAACTCTCGTTTGGCAAATTTTAAGCCAAAAAAAAATATTCCTGTAGTATCATAAAATATTTTTTCCCCATATCACCATTCATGTAATTTCTGTTAAAAAAATTATATGCAGTTAAAAGCAACTTTTTAATTATAATAAAATTATGCAAGTATTTTTCATTCATGCAGATCAAGTTGATGCACTAGAAAGTTCTGACAATCACAATGAGTCACACTCCAGCAACAGCATGTTTCTTTCCTGTTATAACCTGCAATATTCAACAATTTACCGCAACAGGGGTCTTCAGATCAGCAGTGTTCTGTAAACTCCTGTGTACAGGGTTCGTACACATTTCCTTAAAAGAAAATCAAGGACTATCAAGGACTTTTAAGGACTAAAAAAACCAAAAAATAAGGACCTCTAAATTGAATAAACTTAACGAATTGTCGCAACGCATTTTTAAATAAAATGTCTCATTTTTGCAAATTCAACCTATTAGATGATAAATTACATAGAAGATACATTACAAATTTAACACAACAAAACTCCTAAAAATATGAGTTAATATATTGATGAAAAAAAACCCCATGAAACTGGTAATCAAATTAAATATCTTTTAATTCCAAACTTTTTTTCATTCAATTTTACATCCAAGGTATTTATTTTAATTTCTTTTTCAGAAATTGTTTTTCTTAGTTCGTGCTATTGAATAAATAAATTTATGTCCTTTGACTTTTCAGCCTCCTTAGCTAAATCATTTGCTTTCTCATTTGTTTGGTGTAGGTTCATCTGGAGGAACATTTTCTTTTGTTTTAAAAATTCTATTTCCTCCTCTAAAGCTTTTCGTTTCAGTTGTTTTATTTCAGTCTTTTTTTTTGGATCTTTCACTTTCTAAATACTGCATGTATTTTGCTCTAGCTGAGGTGGCAGCCGTCCTCATTTCTTTAGTAATTTGTAAGTCATACATAGCCCCAGACAGTTTAATAAATTCATGATTTAGACGCTGGAAAATATATGAAGCATCTTTCAAATTTTCTATTTCCAGGGCCTTGTTCAGAGAAAAACCTCATTGTCCATGTGACAGTTTTAATACCATTTTGATAATCTTCCAAACTTTTTCATAATGATTATTGTTAAAATAAGTTTGTAAAAAAGTAACAAGGGAATAACTTTTTGGATTGAAAGAAGTAGATTCAAATGAATTTGGCTTTACAATATTTAACAGAAAATCTGCATAGAGTAACAAAATTTCGTCCAAATCTTTTTCCAAAATACGTTTATTTTGCGACAACACAATCAATACTTTTTTCATTTTTTCCTGTGCTTTTTCGGGATATCCAGCCATTACTCGTGGATCAATGCAAATCGCAGGTCTTACTAGTGCGTAATTCACAGAACATTTCTGCATGAAATGTTTTATCATTGTTATGGTGTTTTTCCGTCTATCCTGTCTGAGTGTGAAAACATCCTTGTCTGCTAATTCCTTATTTTTTATCTTTTCTTTTATTAGTTGCTCTGCAGCAAATCCTAAATACGCTTAACTTTTATCATTATACAAGTTTGGGTCACTGAAGTTGAATTTGCATAAAGTCTCAGGTTTCTCAATTCTTTCATTCTCTGGTTTCAAAATTTGAAATGTTGAGTGCAATCATTAACAAGTTTTAAAAAAATCACTGGCAAAAAATGGAAGTAAAGGTTTATCACTTTGATACTGTTCTAGAAATGGTAACAGCACTTTTGACAATCATTCCTATGGAACCATGGACCAATAAAGGCCATCTGTAACTCCTTCCTTATTTCCTAAAGTGTATGCGATGGATATGTATTCGTGGAACGCGAGCAGTGTCGTCCCCCCACCCCCACCCCATTCCGCGAGAGCCACGTTGACCGAGATTAGAGCCGCCGAGAAGGAGGAATTAGAAAAACGATAATTGGTGAAATTTTAAATTTTTTAATAATGGCAGAGTAAAAAGTAAGGACTTCCAAGGACTTTTTAAAAATGGGACATAAAAATAAGGATTTGTAAGGACTTTTAGGGACTAAATGTAAAAGTAAGGACTTTTAAGGACGCGTACGAACCCTGGTGTAGTGCACATCATCTCAAGTCTAATGTCAATTATTTATACTTTTTTATTTTATGATTTAGTTTATTATTATTACTAATACTTTTGCAAGTTGTTTTTCAATTTGTGAAGATGAATGATGTGTTTAGATAAAAGTGGCTTTAAGTTAAAAATGAATTTTTTAAAAAAAATGGAACATATTTTGCCATAATCCATTCAAACAGTAAGAATCATCTCAATATAAATAAAAGTCATTGTGGCTATGTTCCACATCTTCTCCTAAAATGCTGGATGGATTTCAACCAAACTTTACACATTTATTATTTAAGACAAGAGAAAGAATACTGTAAACTTTTCAAAGTGTAAAAGTCAGGTAACCGCAAACTCATTATCCCCGTCAAGCCTAAGCACCCGGGGTACTGAATGACCGCTGCTGCAATAGCTCATGCAAAAGTCAGGTAAGCCGACACTTTACGACCATGCCATTTGGTTGTAACACAAAATGGTGTGTGGTTATTTAGTTTCTTTTGTTTGGTTCTATAGTTTGGCAATCAATTCTGCATTTTTTCAATGAAAATTGTATTGTGTCAGTAGGATTATAAGCAGATTTAAGTACTGATTTTGGATTTCTGAAAGGTGGTGCAAAGAGAAGATTAAAATTTTGGAAGATACCTCTTTCGCTTATGAAGCTCATCATGATTGGAAATTTCATTTTTATCTACAGCTAGTCAAGATGTTCTAATTTATCATTGAAAAATTCAGTAAATATATTGTCATTAACAAATTAAATCAAATGAATTGGAAATCAGTGTTCAAAATCAAACTGAACAGAAATCAAAAGCATTACATGTCTAGAATGAAACACTGAAAACGTTTGAAAAGTAACATTAAACTTTCTTTTAGAAATCTAAACTACAAAAAGGACATTTTGAAATTCCTACAAAAAAAAAAAAAAATACTGAATTTCACAAAACCTACAACATTTTAATTCATAGTACAGTGTATCTGCAAATAACACTCTAACCACAGGTGCAGTACTTGCAAATAATCACTTCCACTTCATAAAACACCATTAAAAAAACTGAATAAAAAGACACAATTTCAGTTTTCTAGGTTATATATTTCTCAAGTTCCAGGCAGATATTTTTCAGATTAAAAAAATATTTGAAACTCGAGAAATTTTTAAAAATTCATAACTTGGAACTGTTCAAAAAATATGAAAATGTGCATACATTTCATCTAACATGCTAGTACCAAATCTGAGACAAAAATAAACAAAATTCAAGAACATGAAATTTTACTGTTTGGTGTGAAATTACCCAATGGATACATCAATGAAGACTATGAATGCAGCGAAATATGGTGTAAATGATCATTGAGTTACAATTTCTTCAAGACAAAAATATGACATGATGGCAAGGCAGATTCCATTTTTTAATAAATTGTAATTCAATGATTAGAAGATCATACGAATGTGCTCTCTGGATTAAGAATGATTAATTTAAGATTTTAAAAGTTGGTTAAAAATCAAAATTTTGATGCATTGTTTCAGGTGCAACAAAACCAAACAATGACAACCAGATTAATCAATATTGAAATTATGCTTTTAAAATTAAAATTATCAGCTGAAAAGTTTTAAACGGGATGTATAATATAGGTACATAAATATGATTGATAGGCTAGTAAAACAGAAGCAGGTGATTAAGCAATAACTTGAAAAACGTTTCGATTACCTCATCAGGACCATAACTAGAAACACTTTGCGAAGTCGCTTGACGATTAGTTTTGCGCAAAATTCCGCGAGGAGGGAGATGTGACATCTTGGAAAATAAATATCTACATTTATAATACGAAAAAACTTTGCAATATTATAGAATGTCTACGGAAAATAAAAACTTCAAATTATCTATGAAAAGAAGCCCATAAAAATAAACAGAACATCATAATATATTTGATTTACATAGAACAGAACAGTACAACAAGATAATCAGTACCCTACTTTTTACCACTGCCACAACTAAAACTAAAGTACCAAAACAAAAAAAAGTTTTAAAAAGTTGTTGCCAAATTGCAACTATAAAGGAGTACCGAAGTATAAAAAGAGTTACAAGAATGGGAAATTTTCTTCTTTCTTCTCAACAAAATAATGAAAACCTAGGAGGTATTGTGCTTCAAGGATCAACCTTAAATGAAAAATCCTAAAGCTTCTATCAGTAAAAAAAAAAAGGGAGGAAGATTTGGAATCACTAGCGATAAAGCCAACATTTCTATTTGGAGGGAACAACAGAACACAAGAGCAGGGCAACAACAAATTGTTCGCTGCTAACGTGATAAAGGTTATAACAGCCTTTGTTGCTTCAAATCCCATAGCTCTTTCATTCAAATTCAACGTGGTAAAGCGGCTTTATAGCAAGCATACGTCTCAATTACACCTTTCTACTAAACCTAAACCTATAACGTGGTTTTGACGGATGATGCAATAATTTTTTTATTCTATTATAGCTGAAAAGCAATTTTGATTGAATTATCTGTCAACCTGATATTTATTGCTTTTCAAGCTTATTCATTTTAGAAATGAGGTACGCCCAACTAGTTATCGGACCAGCAGGATCGGGGAAGGTAAGATACTGTGTTTCAAATTGTTGTTCACATATACCACAAAAGTACTTTTTACATGTGTTGTATGTTAATGTATTGATTTAAAATCATTTCGAAAAGTGTATGTTTATTGAAATCTTTAATTGATATTTCTGGATGTTTAGCATCGATCTTGCTTCTGATTTTTGAGAAGATACTAGTTGATGCATATCAACTTGACTAGTTTAATAACACTGATTGATTTACATTACTGAAGTAATCATTTACCTAGTTTTTTAAAAAAGTTTTAGGTGATATCTTATGCTTATTATTCTGCTTCTATTTTGCATTTATGGTAAAACATATTTATCCATACTCATTTTGCTTTTGCTTTGTAAATTATCTTTAGTCTACTTATTGCTCAACGATTGAGAAATATTGTGAAGATACTAAAAGACCAATCAAAGTTGTTAATTTGGATCCTGCTGCAGAAACCTTCACTTATAAGCCAATTATAGGTGTGTATTGCTTTTTATTTCTTGTAATTTTTGAAAAATTCATATTGTTTTAAGTTGGCATTATTAGCTTGCTGTTTATCTTGTTTTTCAGTGATTGATTCTTATGTTTTAAATTTCTGATATTACTATTTACAATCATAATTTTGAAAGGAGAAAAATTATATATCTTCTCTTGAAATTTTATATTTATTTGCAAACATCAGCTACAAGGGGAAAAAAAAAAAAAACATTCTGTATGGGCATGGATTTTTTATGGCTTGTGCAGTATAGGGAAGACTGGGGTACAATGGTCCACTTTTGTAAATGTTGAATGTTTACTCTCAAAGTTTTTTGCTTGAAAAAATACATATTCTCTACATATTAAGGTTTATGTTGCTCAAAATCCATAATTATATATACTTTTTTTAATATTTATTTTTTAGTAACTAGTGACAAAGTGGACCATAGTACCAAAAGGACAAGGTACAATGATCCATAGCATGGACCACCATTATGGTATTATGGACCACCAGTAAATTTTAAACAATATTTTTTAATAATATAAAATGTATCATATTTGTTTATTTATGTCTTCAGTTCATACATATAATGCAAGATTAACAAATATTAAAATTGGCAAATGACACATTAAAAGATTTTTGTGTTACTGAAGGTCTCCTATTTTCTTGTGAAATTGTAGCTTCTGGAAGACTCATGATAATATCTTGAACATTTAAAAGAGATTAGTCATCTATGGAAATGCTTTTATGGGACAGTATTATAAGAATTACAGATTTACTGAATGATTATAAAATTTTTACAAAAAAAAAAGTTTCGAACAAATAACATAAAATCTTGTTTATAATTCTTTGGTGCCTAAATAGGGTTAAAACATAGACTACACTTAAAAAATGTGTACACTACATGATTCAATGGTTAATTCAAGGTTACTTGAGAGTAGTAAGGTTAGGCTCATAGAGAGCGATGCATTGATGACGTGAGATTGGGAGCATGCTTTTCGTCCCAGTGTTAAGTAACGGAATAAATGAATTGTTTCATAGTTCTTTTACTAAAAGGAAAACTTTTTCTAAGCCAGATTTTTTTTTTTTTTTTTTGTGGAAACGTTAAAGAGTCACACATTATGAAAATTAAAAATTCGGAGTATTTATTAAAAAATTCTAATAAAACTCGGTAATCTAATTTTCTGATATGGTCTCTATGTAAGAAATAAGAAAATAATTATGTCTATAGTCCCTAAACTTTATAAATAAGAATCATTTCTAGTTTAAACAGTGGACGAGAGGAACAAAATAGTTAAGAATAATTTTACTTTATATTATAAAATACACATTTGTTTAAATATTGTTTCACTTACTTTATCTAACTAAAAACGAAATCAACAACCTTTGAGAGCCTTCTAAAAACTTATTTATAATTTTGAATAAATATGAACTAAAATAGCTTATTTTTACATAATTGGTTTCATCGCACAATTCATAATAGAATTATACACATATACATCACATACATAATTCATAAATATTACATTTTCACACACATATATAATTTCAAAATTTTTGAGCAATGTGATGATCAGTATTTGCACTATATAGAAATGATTGCAAAAATTGTTATTTTATGTTTAAAATAGAATATCTTTCCTTCTGCATTTGAAAATCCAAATTTTCCTAACATCAGGATCTTTCTGAAATGAATAAAAATAAATCTTAATGCCTTTGGAATTTCTCGAATGCATCGAACATCTGACAACAGCACAACCAGGTATTATATTAGCTTAAAATTTATCCTTAAAACTATAATATTTGGCTATGAAAAGAGCCGTTTTTTAAATCTTTAGTTGACGAAACAAAGGAAAACTCTAAAACCTCTCCTTAACAATCAAGCAACCGCCTCAGCTCTGAATAAAATGAGAAATATTCATAATAAAACTAAATTTCCCGCCATTTTATTTGAAATGTGAGGAGAAAAAATAAACAAAAAACCCACTCCAGACTAGATATAAATAAGCCCAAAAGATCATATTAGTTATTTTCATTCATTGAAAACTCCTATTAGATAGAAAAAAAGCAAATGGTATTCTCAAAAAGCTTATCAATTATTTAGAATTACTGGAAAGGAAACAAAAAGAGAAGAATCACGATTAATTTTAATTAAAAATAAAAGTACATAGTGCAGGGAATTTATAAGCACTGAAAAGCAGTCTCATGATGTAAAATGAAGAAGATACAATAACGAACCATGAATCGGGTATTTTTACCATTTCTTACAGATGGAATAAATTTAATTCGAAACCACGTGGAATAGCGGAGAGTTTTGAAATCTGTCCCAATACGACATCATGTGCGGAAAGACCTACTGCACATCACATTTGTAGACTCTCCCTGGGTTAATTAACTCATTAAAATAAAGCAATTTGCTTATTCTTATATAATGTCTGGCTTTTAAAAGCATATGGGATACAGAACTGGGGATGGACCATGGTCCCTTGTACCCCAGTTTTGGGTGGTCCATTGTACTACCTCATGTGGAACTTTGACAAAAAATTGATAAAAAAAATTATATTCAGTTATTTTAGCTGCATTAAATATAATAATATATTATCTTAACTTTTTATTGTGTAGAGTAATGTTTTCTGAATCACAATTCTGTAATCCAAAAAAGAAAATATTTACTTTTAGCTACTAAAAATCACCAGTCAAGAATAACATGACTTAATTGTCAGGTAGGTACATGTTTTTAAAGTGTTTTTCAGCCTAGCATCTATGTGCCAAAATATGAAACATTCAAAATAAATTGTATTCCCATTGTAATCCCAAGGTCCATTGTATCCCGGTCTTCCCTATAGTATTTTTAATACAATTAATGTATTGCTAATTCAAAAATTTGAATGATCATGTGATTGCAGCCTCTTTCATTTTTGTGTGTTGATTTTCTAATGAAAGTTCAAAGTGAATAACCTGTAAAATTTTCTTAGCAAATTAAAATATGGCTAATCTAGAGTCTATGGTGCCGACTTACTTCGTTCCTCTCAGAATCGACAACTCTTTGCTGCCAAGAACGATGATGAGAGAACATTTGTTTTGGTTGCACAGTGATGTTTTTAACGAGTGACATGCACAAATTAATCTTTTCATCTGTGTTTTGCATATCACTCTATATTGCACCTTGTTTCGATTGGTCTGTTTTGTGCATCTCTTCGATGTGATTGGTCGACTCATTCAAATTTCAATAAGACTTCCATTTGAAATTCTTTGGTTTGATTATTGGTTCAGTACTGTGTATGTTATTCTGTGTGTTTTGTTTCTCAATGAATAAGCAAAGTTACGAGTATTCCACTATGCTGAAAGCAAAGCCGCTTTTTTTTTTTTAAGTTAAAAAAATTTGCCCTGTACACACTTGAAATGCCGCAGGCATTGCATGCAGAAATTCTCGTTTTCAGAATTTTTTAAAAAACCTAGATTCCTAACATTCAATGAAAAAGTGTAACTACTAGTTTCCTGCTATGCTGTGTAGTGTTGTTACTTTTGGGGAATGTTTTTATTTTTAATTTATTTTTGCTCGTTCCACAGACACTCAGGCATTGGTTGATCATTTTTAAAAAAGTTGATATGTGTTTTAAAGGTAGAGACATTTTTTTTAAAGATTGATATGTGCTTTTAAGAAGGAACAATTTGTTTGATCATTCTTTATTGATGTGTTTTTAAAGTACGAATATATTTGATTAATTAGTTTTAAAGAATGAACGTTTATTTTTAAGGAAGCAGCATTCTTTTGTTTTAAAGAATGAACATTTATTTTTAATGAAGCAGTTTGCTTTTAATTAATGTGTGTTTAAAGAAAGTATTTTGTGTTCTGTTATGTGTTTTAAGTAAGGATTTAGTTAGGCTTAAATTGAAGTGACTTCCTTGGCAAATTACCGTATTATTCATATGTGTTTTAAATATTTATGTGTTTAGGATGGTTTTTTTTAAATTATTGCTTACTTTAATTAGGGCTTTTAAAGTTTTTTCGGGTTTTCTTGAGGTAGTTTGTTTTTTCCCTTCAGGGCAAGACGAGCGTGGTTGAAATCGCCGTCGCGAGGGATGACTTGTTGTTTTTGCATCCGGTGGGATGTCCACAAGATGGCGAATTTTCGGAGTGGGTGTCAAGCGGATAGGGACGCCGTCCCGTTCCGGACTTTTGACCAATGGGAAACGGGGTCTTACGTCACTGTGACGCGTTTCTCAGCGACGGTATTTTAGGGGGTGCGCGAGGCGCGAATCTCTCTCTTCTCTTCTGGACTTGTCTCTGCCGTTTGTGGCCCTGCCACCTGACCCCGCGAGGGTGTCAGGGGGCGTCGGTTTCGTCACCGCGGGGGAGAAATCCCCGTTAGATGCATCCCACGCCGAAGTGAGATTTCGAAAGCATGAAACGAGATTTTTAACATCCTTTTGGATCGAAAGATTGTGGTCCTATAGGGAGAAGGGCCATGGAGAATTAGAAGGCGAATATCCTCTTCTGGTATTTAGTGACAGTATTTTTGGTCTAACATTGTTCCTGATGAATCTTCAGACCCCGAGAACCAGGGAAGGTGCGACGAATGAAGGCGGTACCGAATTTGGACGAACGACCGGACCTTTTTGCTGACGGTTAGCCAACATTTGGTCTGAAGGCCGTGGCGTTAGCCCGTTTATCACCGGAGTGTGCGAAAGACTGATGAAGTGAGCCCCACGTACACCAATGGCGTGGCTTGAACCCATGTCCTCCGGAAAGGCGGTATTATTCTGCTTGGAGAAAACCACCACACTGAGATCCATAGCGAAGGCTCGAGAACCCCAGAAGGAGCATTGAAACGATGTCTGGAGACCAGGGACAGTACAGCGGACCTCCAGGATGTGTACCCGCATGGTTTTTTTTTCTTGATTTTTATTCCTTTTATGTCCAGGCGTCATGGTAAATCGAAGGAATTCAGGGAGGGCGATAAAAGCAATTTTCTTCTGGGTGCAACGAAAGGACACTTTTAGGGAGCTAAGGCAATAAATTGAAATGGTGTCATTTTCCTTTTTAATCTAGATATTGTGTCATTGAATGTTTGTTTTATTCATTTTGTTTTTTTTTGTGTGTGTGCCATGCTATGTAACTGAAGAAATAATCGTGTCCCGTATTTGCTATGCTGTATTTTATGTTAATTAGAATTGTCGTATATGAATTCAATCTCATAGTGTGGTCAGAAAGAGAAATTTCCTTTAAAACTTGTTTTGTATCTAATCTGAGGTCAGTTTGGGGCATGATTCGCGGATTGAAAATTGTAAGGGCTTGGTTATTTTTCTGCAGATTTAAGGGTCGACTCTTATAATGCTCAATTATATTGTAATGCAAAAGTTTAGTTTATTGTTGCTGTAAATTTAATATTCTTAACATAGATTCGTAATTTGTGAATCTTAGCTCTGTTTATGACAGGTTGTTAAAGGAAAAGGATTTCGTAGATAAAAGAGCGTCTCACGCCCCAAGTGGATTTTCTTGTTAATTTGTAAATTATTTGCGGAATGGGCGCCCTCCGATTTCATCATATTGTATGATTTCATTTTTAAATTTGTGCTAATCGTATTTCAGTTGTTAATCGTATAATCATGTTAAAATTAAGATACATAATAAACGTTATATTATTTTAAAATTACTTACTGTATTGCCTTTTTTTTCACACATGGGACACATCCTTAATGCGATTCTGAGGCTTTGGTTAGTACTTTAGGTTATTGCACTAATTAAATACACAACGCAAATTCCGCTATCCTTATATTGTGATAACCTTTGAGTGAATTGTTTTTTCCTTAATTTTAGTATCTTGGAGGTATGATCCTCTTGATTTTATTGCTTGGAACACCTCAATTTAATATGATTGGTGTTATGAATTGAAACCTCTGAGTAATCTCTGCTTATTCTTCTGAATGAAAAATTTTAATGCAAAAGGTAAAAAGTAATTTCGCAACATAAATAAAATGCTGCTGTGACAACTTCACGACAGCTGAAAGCGAAGCCGCTGATGCTTTTTTAAGTTAAAAAATTTGCCCGGTACACACTTGAAATGCCGCAGGCATTGCATGCTCAATCTCTCCTTTTCAGGTTACGCATGAACAGGAGAGCAATAAAAATGACACTGCACATCCAAAACAGTATTCGGCGACGTCAAATGAAATTGTGCTTAGAAAAATTGGCCAGAACGAGATTGGTGCATCGTAAACTCCAAGTTTACCTAAAATATATGCATACCTATTATTTTGAAGCTCTTTGGAAAGTTTTGAAACTATTTTGTATAATTTTATTTAAATTTGAATAGTATCTTAGTGCTAGTTCCAAAATTCTAGTCTTCTCTACTAATTAAGAGATTAACTTCTAGATTTATATCTGTTTACACAAAAGGTGTAAAACTTAAGAAGTTAATTATTTTAGTTTTTGCAAGCTTAATTTCTGATTCAAAATCTAAAATATATTCTTGGTGGCGGGGGGTGCAAGATTTATGTACTTTGTAGTTTAAAGTGTTCTTATTTTTTTAAATTTTTATTTATTTATTTTCTTCTGCTGAGCTTTAAACAACATTTAGTAAAATTTTTTGGTATGAGAACAGTTAAAAATGTTTGATTGACAATATTTGAAATAAATGTGAACACTAAGCACAGCAATTATATGCTTTATTATGTGGAAAATATGTTTAATAAAAGTAATTACAAAAGGACTAAATTAAAATAAAAAGAATCCAGCAGTGGACTTTTTCAAGGATCAACAAGATACTTTGTGCACATTTTCTGTTTTTTTCTAAATTGTAATTTCCCGAAGTAGTTATAGTTTTATAATTTTTAATTGTTTTTCGTGGAAAGTATCTGCTTCAATGAATTATCGTTTAAAATGTGAAATTTAAATGCTAACACTCAGTTATTGGCATTTTAAAAATTAAATTCGTTAAATTAAGCCGTTTAAATAATGGCTAACATTCTAAAATTTGTCTTCCAATAGATGAATATGGAAAAAAAAAGAAAAAAAAATCCTTTGAGTAGACTTCTAATACCATTTTTCAAATTTCAATGCATTGTTCTTTTTTTCAATCAAAAAGTGAACCATGTAAAAAGTATAAAATTTATTTCTTTCTGAAACTGATAGAAAGTTAATAGTTGTTTTAAATATTACTGAAAATGTGCTTTTCAAGAATCACAATGGTTTGCCTCACCGAAAGTTTATGAAATTTATAAAAATTTTGCTGAAATCAGTTGCCTTATAACAAATTTATATTTAAACTGCTCACTCAGCTTTAATAGCTTTTCTTCTAAAAAAATGATTTTCTTAGGAGAAGAATAAATAAGCAAATCATGTTGTTTAAAGTAGCTTTAAAATTAATTTTTGTTACTATAAGTTACATTTGCTTTGAAAAGGTTTCTTCTTTATCATTATTTTCTTTTATATGATATTTTATTTTTATGGATTGGGTATTTTATAATCTGAAAGTTCTTTTTTATTAAGAGCTCTGTTTCATGCTTGCTAATACTTTTCTTTTGCTACACAAACTGGCTCACTGTAATGAGGGCACTGCATGACCTAGCAAAAACACATTTATGGCTGAACTTAATGGATTTGCTTCTGATGCTTTAAGTAAATTAACACAGAATTTATTTATTGGCCTTAAAAAATGTCTTTTCTTGATTTTCTAAGCATTTAGAATGCTAATTCAGCATTCAAATGAAACTAACAATGAAAATCGTAAGGCTTAAGAAGACGGTTTTCGCCATGCTCTCCATAATAACACCAACTGTTAAAAAGCTCGCCAAATGTAAAGGAAAAAAAGTTTCAAGATTACCACATTTGGCGAATAATTGCCTGAAAGAAATTCCATTTTTTTTAACATACCACATTTTTAAGTCTGTCGAGCACATGAATTAAATTATTGTCCTTCTGCTGGAACACCTTTCAAAACTTTTTTCACTTGATTCATTTCCATGTTGAATTTGCCTTCTTTCTTTGTTTCAATAATTTTTAACAACATGGTTCAGATTCATGCTTAACTCTTTGAAGAAGGCTCAGACTATATCACAGTCATTTGTTTATGTTTGGAAAGTGGAATCACATGATCCATCAATTGTTACAGATGTTGCCAAATCCTTTAGCTAAATAATGTGTTTTCTGGGAGCTGCACAAGAGAAATTTTTATATAGATTTTGTTGCTGTTTCTTATTCTTTTTATCGGTATTTTTTTTCATTTATCTAAAAGAGGAACTTTATGGGTTTTTTTTAATTAACTGAAATCTTATATATTGTTTATTTTGAAATTTGATCTCAATTTCTTCAGTCCATTTTATCTAATATTACAATGCAAGTAATATGGATAGAATTAACCATTTGTTTATTTTAACAATAATTTATTTTAATAATAATTCTGAAAATTGATAGAAAAATACCATATAAATATCAAAAATGTGCTCATAAGAACTGTCTTTTAAATTATAGAATCCATATTTGGTCTGCAGTCCTGCTATTTTTCATTACAGTATATAGGTTACCAGAATAATAAAAAAGTAGATGAATTAATTGTTTAATATCGATATTGTAATGTTATGTCAACAAGCAAATTGAATCATTTAAACAATTTAGATTTCTGATGTTCTAAATTATTCATGCTGCATTTTATTTTTTACTAGCCGCCTTTCAACGACAAGCCTGTTTGCTGGGAATATAAATTCAATTGAATCTTGAATAATTTTATATTCATGTTTATCTTAACAATGTAAGCAGATCGTAGTAGATATTTAACCCATGTTCTTTTCGTGGTCTTGCACTTGTTCTGTTCATTGTCTAAATAAATGTCCCTAATGGAGTTCAAATAACTGACCATGCCATGTAACATCTAATTGCAAATTGTCAGCGACATCTCCACTTTCTTATTCCTCTTGCTAAATATGCATTTGATTTCAGCATTGAAATGGTGCATCACATTTAATGGCCAGCAGCATGTTTGCTAAATTAAAACATGCTGAAAAAGGAGTGAAAATGTAGAAACCATAATTATTCAGCTTTCTGGATATATTTCTTCATATACCTAATATCTCAGAGAGCTTGGTTTACAGATTCCTCAAAAATTTTGATGAAATAAAATATGAAACCAAATTTATTAAGATATTACCATAGCTTTCAACAATGAAAGAGAAACACACAAATATTTGTTAAACAATGAAAACCGTTTGAATTGCATTGCAACAATGAAAAGTATTGTAAATTATGCCAAAAAAATTTTAAAAGGTTATTAAAATGAGAGAAAAATTGTAGAGCAGCTTAATTGATATCATTCAAAAGGTAATTTTTTGCACTTTCACATGGCATAAAAATGATTTTTGTGCTGTAATATTTTTGGAAGTTATTAAGGAAAAATGCCAACTTTTTGCTTAATCTCTAATTAATTAAAATTTTTAAAAAATGCTTCCAAGGTGCATTTTTGCACCCTCCAAAGAATGTTCATTCCAAATTTTATAGCTCTAGGTCCAACGGTTTGTCCTGCCAACACTATTATTAGCATAGATCATTTTTAGCAGTGAGTTCATTTCATTATTTTCAATATATTTTAAAATTATCTATTTGCAAAATACTGTAAATAGAAAAGTTGGGGCCAAATATGAGTATTATATTGACAAGACTCATACCAATTCCAGAAATTGACCACTTGTGAAGAGCAATCATTATCACAAACTTGACAGGAATCAACCAGTGCATCAAGGTATAAAAGATATGAATAAAATTATAAAGCATCTTAATATGATAAAACATCCTTTGAAGGCGAAGATTAATTGAAGATGACATAAAAGGACAATCAAACAATCATGCCCCGTGTGCCCCCATACCACACCCATCCAACCACGTCCTCATACATTTAAACATGGATAGAGGAGGGATCAGGGGCAGCAAATTCCGGAATGGCGCCAAAAAGAAGGAAAAAATGGTTTAATAAACGTGGGAAATAAAGTATATATTTTTAAAATGTATTTAATATATTGTTTTTGCTCCCTTCGATGACCTCTATATAATCTTAAATATATCAAAAGTTTAAAAATTCTCACCATAGTAGAATTAAGTCACATTTACAAGTAAAACTTGCATATTTTTAAGTAAGGTTTTGTTTGATATTTAAAATACGACCATTATAAAATTAAAAAAAAATACATTGGATAAGTGGGGGGGGGGGGGGCTCCATATTGTTGGCTTGCCCGGTTGGTAAAACTACCTCGGGCTGCTTCTGCCAGGGACCAACCCAGAACATGGGAAAAAATAACTGAATACTTGCAGCATTATTCTGGATATATTTAGAGACAGAACTATCGTATCTTATTTTGCATTTGTATTTCTGGAAGATTCTAAATTGAGAATGATTGCAAGATAGTATTATTCTAGCAAGAAATAATTGTTAGAGATTTTTGATATTGCTTCAGGACTTTCTAGATAATTAGAATAGCAATCATAATTATTTATATCATTATTTGGCTTACTGTATGTTGAAATAAACAATACTCTAAATTTAAATAACTATTGGATATTTTTACTATGCATAATGATGGGGATGAGGGGGGGGGGCTAGGGACGGCTCAAGAAAATAGACTGCTTTTCTGGCTACATAAACATTCAGCTTTTCTTATTTAAATGTGTTTTTGTGATATTTGCTTGCTATTACCAAAATGATCATATTTCTCTCATAGATATTAGAGAACTGATTCATTTAGATGATGCCTTAGAAGATGAAGATCTTCACTATGGTCCCAACGGTGGTCTTATTTTTTGTTTAGAGTAAGTGTACTTTTATTAAAGGCATCTGTTTTGCTAATTATGGTTTAGGTCAGAGTTTACAATTAACTTTGAATCCATTTCTATGAATTATTTACGAAAATATAAAATTTGTATCTTATATAAGTTGGTTTATTCTTTTTAAGATCTTCTCATTTAATAAAGGAATTTGTAAGATTATATCTATGAAAAATACTGTAGTGTTATTTGTTCTAAATATATAGCTCAGTTCCACAGCAACAGTGATGGATGCATTCCTGATGAACACAAATTTTCATTTTTGCACTATGATAAAAAAAAATTTGATAATCCTAAATTTTTTTCATATCTGTTTCCTTCTTAGATATTTAGTTGGAAATTTAGAGTGGTTGACTGAACAGTTAGGTGATGAACAGGATGATTATATTTTATTTGACTGTCCAGGTAAGTTTATTTTTAATTGGTGGTTGAATCTATTTAAAATTTATAGAAACATACACTGGCGGGAGGGGGGGGGGGAAATATTCCAACACTGGGAAAGAGTTTCATTCAGTCAACAAAAATGTGTTATATATTTGTTCAATAAAGTATAAAAGTAATTACAATTTCAAGAGCATAAGTGAAAAAATACATGAGTAGTGGCTTGTTTAATATGATGGCATGATCTCAGAAACTCTTGTCGATGCCACATTGTTGATTGTAGATATGAAGTCGTGCATGTGTTTAAACATGCAATAAATATCATTCTGTAGAATGGATATCCAGGACGATGCACCAGTTGAATAAGATCGGACATTGTCATTGTGGGATGGGGGTGAGAATGAAGCTGCTTCCCAGTTATGTCCCATTCATACTCCATTGTTCATAGATCTGGTGAGAATGGTGGCCATGACGGGGTGTTGACATCTCTAAGGGCATGTCAGATTAGAATTCCATTAGGGCATTTTACATGAGCTGCCAGCTATCCATTCTTGGATGGTATCACATTGGGTTGGATCAGCATTCTTGTATATTCTTCTGTAATCAGAATAATTGGGATAGCAACAGTGGAGGTCCTGCTTTCATAAATAATCCTTTCTTAACAGTTGTGGCATGGCAATAGTGAATGGTCCCTGGGGAAAATTGTTATTTTTTGCCCATCAGCTTATCATATCTGTAACTCAGATGAACCTAAGTTCAAAAATGTTATTATTCAGGTTATTACAGTTTTACTTGAAAAATCTGATTTTGTGTCAAACCATAACATAAATATATTAAAAACTCTCCTATTAAGATTTATTAGTGTCATAAGAGCTTAAGTCTTACCTGTGTTTGAACCAGACAAACACAAATTCACTTAATACATAAGTCTTATCTCCAAAAATATCTTCCAATGTCATATTTTAAAAACTCCCAGAGTTTTTACTCAAGAAAACTCTAGGCATTAAATAGTATGATTTATGACAGCAGTTTGCAAAATATGGTATACAATCTGAGATGAAGTTGCAATCGGCACAGGGATGAAGTAGCATCATTTTTATTCACATGGGCAAATGAATAGCTTTGAAATCCTGGTAGACCTACTGAAAACTTAACAGTGTGGATAGATAATTGCAGTGGCCAAAACAGGAATATTAATATGATTTTCACATACCTATACCTGTTATAAAAAGTTTCCTCTCTAAAAGAAGTCACACTTACATGGAAGTAGATGGCAAGCATAGTGTGATAGAGAAAGTGAAAAAGCAACTTAAAAAGAAACCACACTATTTTTACAACTAATGATTGGGTCAATTTTATGTGTGCATGTTAAAAAAAACCCCTCTGCTGTGAGAAGGATCTACCTTGAACAAGTTTTTGATTTCCTATACTTAAGGAACAAAGATACTTCATTTGTTTCAAGGTAGGGAAACACAAACAAAGAGCATATTTTTGATAATGAATGCAATGTGGTTACAGCTTCACAAAGGTGACAGTAATTTGTATTATAATCACAAAGGAGTTGCCCCCCACCCTGCAATAATGTGTGGATTAATCTGAATGATGCCCATCACGACATCAACATGGGAATGGAGGGTTGAGTCCTAATGGCCATTGCTGGCCTTGAAAGTTGTACTATAAAACCAGTTTTACAGATTATGCATTTAAAACTGTTGAATTTAAAAGAAATCGTAGAGAGTAAAGGAGTGTTATGCCTATGACGACTCCAAAATTGAAAGTAATGAAAAACAAGATAAGTAATGAAAAGTGCAGAGAGCTCATGAAGATTATAGACCCTTCTTTGAAATCCTTTCACATGGATAAAATGAAGGAAACTTTCCTGAAGATGACTCAATTCCTCTAGACTAATGATTTTTCTTAACGTGTAGCTTTTAATCATTTACAACAGTGCACCATTCCATCTGTGCTGATTATTTTTTTTATAATATTTAATATTTTTATACTTTTTCTATGTTTTTGATAGTATTAAATGCTTGTGTAGTTTATTTGAAATGCCTTTTTATTCAGTGTTAGGCAAGTTCTAAAACAGGTTTTTTAAAAACTTAAGTCTAATCCTGTCTTAATAAACTATAAATTGCATAAAACTTAACCAACAATGGATAAAGCATTGTATATTTTTAATGTTAAACTGTTTTTGCAGGCTGATTCAAAGACAATGAAGTCTTTTTTTCAGTTTTCATGCCCTCCTGAAATGTTGGCAAAATGCGACTTGTGTTTGTCAGGTTCTGATTTACACATATTTGGTTTTAAAAAGTGATATAAAAGTACTACTACTTTGCTTACAAGCTTTGTGATGCCCCCAAGTAATTCTGAGGACATTATACCTCCTACTGTCCATCATTCGCTTCTCTATAACTTGTTAATAGTATTAACCTAAGGAAAAACAGTAAATTACCAAATCTAAATATTACTTTCATAAATAATTTTGTGTAGTACTTACATGTAAATCATAAGATTTTATGAGGGGTGACAATTTATTGAACTATTAAGAATTGCAGCTAGCAAGTTGCATATGAAGGATAAATGGTACCATAGCAAAAGTATTTTATTTGGCCTCCTTGCCATATTTGGTATTTAAGAAATAAAATAAACAGACTACATTTTCTTTCCCCCCCCCCCTTCCTCCAAGAGTGTCATCTATAATCTCCTTCCACTATGCCACTGCTCCTGCAATTATAATACATATTGCTAGCCATTATGTCTATGTCAGAAAGTATGTGGTAAAATTCTTTCATGGAATCTCCTTACCAACTCCAGACCATCACTAGCACTGAAATGGAAACATGTCTCATCCTTGAACTGAGCTGCATTCCATTTTGACTTTCTGTCAACTCTTTCATAACACAACTGGATATGGCTTTGACAGTGCCTATGAATATTATAAACATGCTACAGGATGTTTAGACTGGAGGCTACAGTTCAAGAGAATTCCTAACTGTCTGCAATGGAGCTGCAGAATTAATATCAGCTTGAATTTGTTCCTTCAACACATTTCGATCTGTTATGGCCATCCTCCAAATTTTTCAGCTTTCCCCTTTATTAGTCATTCAGGGCTGACCGAATACTGGTAATATGCCATTAATGCCCTCATGAAATCCTCCCTGCCAACAATTATGCATAGTTATGATTTCTTGATTAATTTTTTTCCATAATTTGGCAACAGGAAAATCCTCCCTTTTGCAGTCCTACTTTATTCAAACTCATTCATTTACTTATGATTTTACTGCACTGCCTTTGAGGCATTTATCCAATACTGGTACAATTTTTTAGATCATTATCATGTCGTACAATCAATGTAGCATGTTAATGCCAATATTGAATGCTGAAACTTTAACTAGGGGTTCAGATAGACCAGTTGTGTGCAAACCATGGGTCATAAGAAAATTTTTGAGGGTCGCTAAATTCAAAGAAATTTATTTGACAGTAAAAATGTATAAGACATTTCTTCAGAAAACGTGGTTGTGACCCCCAAAGTGGTCATGACAAAATTTTACACAAAGTGAGGGAGTCGCAAATGAAAATAGTTTCTGCACCACTGAGATAGACTACAGGAAAAAGCAGTATCATTTGTACATGCCTCAAGCGGCACCTTAGAGATCTTAGATTGGGATTTTATTTTCTTCAGTGTACATTTTATTCTTACTGTAGAAGTTTGAATAATTAACTAATTACTCAAAGCTTTTTCTTCATCTTTACAATAGCATGTAAAATTGGTAGCATTTTCTTGACTGGTTAACTCTATATATTAATATCATATTTTTCATCAATTGTCATATAGGCCAGATTGAACTTTACACTCATTTGGATGTTATGCCGAGACTGGTTGCGTATCTCCACCAATTAGAATTTTCAGTGTGTGCTGTCTTCTTAATTGATTCTCAGTTCATGATAGAACCTTCTAAATTTATCTCTGGAATTATGAGTGCTATGTCTGCTATGGTAACTCTTGAAATTCCACACCTGAATGTTCTTTCCAAGATGGATCTTCTTACTAAGCATACAAAAAAACAACTGGAAAGGTAAAACCAAAATTGTATATATTGCAAACTTTAAATTTTAGCTGTAAGTGTTTTGTATAGTATGCAATTCATTTTATTTTGTCAAAATGTGTTTTTGTGATAGTTTTATATCTTGATAAGTGATTCTTTTAGGTATCTGATCTGACAGGAAAAGTTACTGTATTTATTGATTTTCCAAAGTAGGAGTGGGTTTAAATAATGTTTATAAACTTTTATAATGCTTCAAAAATTTCAGAAAATGAAGTGTGAATAAAAGTCTTACAAACATTAGAAATTCCTATTTCTTTTAAATTACCAACTTTCTACTGAATAAATCAGGAAAAGGCACTGAAAATTTTCATCAATAAAAATAATCTTGTTTGAGCTACAGAAGATGATAATACAGTCCATTAATTTAAAAGTTTATGGCAAGCCCTCCCCATTTATCCAAGAAACTGTATATATATATATATATATATATATATAAGAAACAATCATAATCAATCAAATATGAAGAAATCAAACTAAAAGAAAATGACAAAGGAGAGAAAATATAAGTGTAAACAAAAGGCATATGTATATACAGGATGATTCAAAAAGAAAGAGCAGATTTAAAATATTTATTTCTAATGAACGACAATGGATAGAGACACATATGATGCATCACTGGATAGAGGAAAGTTCAGAGTTTTATTTCATGCATTAGATAAGAGCTTCGTTTGTTATGCGACAAACATAACTTTAACGAAGTAACTGATCCCTGGTTATTGAACTCACTGCTGTCACAAATCGATCTCGCAAATCTTGGAAGAGTAGCAGGCATAGTAGGAACATACATGCTGACTTTTATGTACCTCCACAGATAAACGCAAGAGGTAAGAATGGTGTCATACAGTTACTGCTGTACCTCGTGGTGGAAGTGAGGTGGAGCACCATCTTGCATGAAGATAAAATCATCCCGATCTTGTTGAATATGTGGAAACAACCAGTGTTGGAGCATTTATGCTTTTGCTGGGTTTATCCTAATGCATGAAATAAAACTTTTAACTTTCCTCTATCCAGTGATGTATCATATGCATCTCTATCTATTGTCATTCATTAAAAATAAATGTTTTGAATATTCTCCTTCTTTTTGAATCACCCTCTCTCTATATATATGACATAAACACTATAAATATTCTATGCTGTAATTCTAAGAGCATTGTGTAAATATAGCAAAATTACATTAAATGGAAAGACACAAAGGTAAAATACTGGTGGTTAAAACACATAAATGCTCATCAGGAAGCGAAATTCATGTAAACTGCGTAAAAATATTTTAAACTTTTAAGGACGACCGCATGCTCAAAGCAGCTGGCATGCCCATGTGACAATTGGTCTCAAAGGGTTAATGTTTTCTGCTGACAGTGTTAGCTAAAATAAAGCTGAGGAAACACTGCTTGCACTCCAAATGTTAAAAACAAACAAAGTATTGGTGAAAACCAAAGACTAAAATATCAAAATGAAAGTGTACATTACCAAATAAAGAGGGCATGTCTGCAAGATAAAAACAGCAGGACAGAAGACAACAAACATATTATACTTACATCTTCGACTGACATCTTGTTTAGTGGATGTTTACTGAATATCTAATTACAAGCTTTTGTGCATAACTTTTTTTAAAGAGTGAAAACGGTTTGAATTTTATTGCAACAATGAAAAGTATCTATATATATAATTTTCTTATGTAGGAACAAAAAAGGGTTGAATTTCTTGATCGGCATTTGGCAACAGCTCGCAAATTTGTTTTGTTTTTTTAAGAGACAACAATTTTTTTTTTTTGAGTTAAATAGTTTGAACAAAATAAATTTAAATCTTACAGTTTCTATTAGGCAAATGAATGAATGTCTCCTTAATATGTCCTTTTTACTTAAAAGATTAAGGAATGTGCCTTTTCATCTCTCCATTACTCACATTTTTTGAGTTTTAAAAACATCAGTGACTAACCAGAGAAAAATGTTGTACCTTTCTTGACTAAGTTGTAACTGCAGCGAGTCTGTATACATTTGGGGAAGCTTTCTGAGCAACATTTTGTTTAAAAGAGTAAGTACATGTTTAAGATTTTTGTGGAAAAAGCAAAAATTTTGAAAAAAGCTATCTTATAAATTTTAAAAGGTTAAAAGTAAATAATTATTGTGGGTTTTAATTTTCTAGCTATTTTTCACTTTAAATTGTCCTTTTTTTTTAACTAAAAGGTTGCGAAATGAGTTATATCATCTGTCAACAACTCAAATTTTCTGTGATTTAAAATATAAATGGCTACCCAGACAAAAAAGTTGTATCTTTCCTGACTAAATAATAATTGGAGTGAGTTTGTATACACACTGAGAAGCTTTTTTGAGCAACATTTCATTGAAGAGAGTGCATGTTTAAAATTTTGGTTAAAAAAGCAACAATTTTGGAAATTTTTGTAAATTTTGAAAAAGGTTATCTTATCAATTTTAAAAAGCTAAAAGAAAAAAATTATTATTGGTTTTAATTTTGAATTCTTAATATGAAAATATTTTAAGTCACTTTTTTCCATAATATTTCCTTTTTTAGCTAAAAGGTTGTTCATAATTATAATATTATTATTATTATAATTTTAATATAATTAGTTAGGTTGTATAGTTCTCTTATGTGGCAACAAAAAAGGGTCGAGTTTCTTAATCACCGTTTGACAACAGCTCTGAAGTTTGGTTTGTTTACATCGCCGGAAAGCCCGAGACAATGATATATATATTTTTTGAGTTAAATAATTTGAACAAAATAAGTTTAAATCTTGCTGTTTCGATTAGGCAAATGAATGAATGTCTCCCTAATATGGACAACCCAGAGAAAAATGTTGCACTTTTCTTGATTAAATCGTAATTGGAGCGAGTCTGTATACATGTGGCGAAGCTTTCTGAGCAACATAACATGAGTAAACTTAGGATCTGATAAATGTTAAAAAGCTAAAAATACATAATGATTATGGTTTCAATTTTGAATAGTTAATATGAGCATGTTTCAAGCAACTTTTTTCTTTAAATGGTCTTTTTTTAGCTAAAAGGTTGTGAAATGGGTTATGTCATCTCTTGACAACTTAAATTTTCTGAGATTTAACACATAAATAATTGCCAGAGAGAAAAGTTGCATCTTTTCTTGGCTAGATAATAATTGGAGCGGAGCGAGCAGGGGGTTTGGCCCCCTAGTTAGTTGTAAGTTATGCCTAAAAACATTTTTTAAAATTTATTAAAATTAGAAAAAAAAAATTATACAGAAACTTAATTGACATCATTGAAAAGGTAATTTTTTGCATTATCAGAGGGTGTAAAAATCATTTTTGTGCTGTAATATTTTTGGAAGTTATTGAAGAAAAACACCAAAATTTTGCTTAATTTTTAATTAATTAAAATTTGAAAAAAAGGCTCCAAGGTGCATATTCCCATTCTCCAAAGTATGTTTCTGCGAAATTTCATAGTTCTAGGTTCAGCAGTCTCCCTTGTTGAGAACCAACACACAGGCACACATTCTCCTTAAAAATAGAAATAATTCTTCTTGTAAAATAGAAATAAGGACTCATAGGTCTGCCATTTGTTACTTATTTTAATGCTTGAAGGCAGATGTAGCCTTTTCTGTTAAGCATCATTCTTCACAGTTAGTTACTTGATAAAAAGAATCTTGGGTTCTTAACCAGAGGGCTGTAAATTTGAGATTGATTCTGCTATGTACGTGTTAAATTCATGAGGTCAAACATTCTCTCACTGATGTAGTGTAGAAGTTAGGACAGGGCCAATGCTGGATTGTCATCTGACCACAGTTAAAATTAAGAGGTTCATCCCAAAATTGCCCAGTGTAACTTTAATATAAGATGTCAAACTAACTAAACTCTTATAATAAAATAACAGTATACACTCAACTAACTTGACTTGACTTGAATTCGTGTTATGGGATTTGAAGCAACAAAGGCTATTATCCCCTACTTCCAATTGAATGAAGTGCTAAACGTTCCAAAAAACTTGAGCAGGTAGTTCCATAGCAAAGGCTTATCCAGTCCTTGTCAGTAGCAAATCAGTCCCAGCGGTAAGTCACAGGATGTCTAGTTGGAGAAAAACAACGGATCCGAAACACTTGTTGCCAAATAGATGCAGCTAATCAATGTCGAAGTACTTCAGAGATTGAACAAAGATGAGAAGTTTATTCTTGTTGACGAGAACATGAGACAAAAGTACATCATACGTGATGTTTGCAGAGGCTATGTTTAATTTTCTCCAGAGTGTAACTCTGACAGATGCATATTTTTGGCACCTTAGTAGAATGTGTGAGATGTCATTTATTTCGTTGCATACTCTGCACAAAGGATCGGGATGGAGGTTGAATCTAGAAAGAAGACCTGGGGTTGTGATAGTTTTGCTAATAATGCGAGCAATTAATCTATCTTGTACTCGGTTACCAGTCCATTTAGAAATGGTTAAAATATCCGGGAAGTTTCCAATTAATAATTGATATTTACTTTTATGGTAGTTGTCTTCAGTTATTTGGAATGATTGCTTTTTGATACACTCAACTACTTGAGTGTTATTGTTATGAATTATTGCATGATTTATTCACTTTCAGAGATTTTCTTGTCTGATTCATATAAATATTTATAATGATTTTTATTATTTGAATCATGTTTCATCCTTTGTCGTGTTCTTTCAGATTTTTAGATCCTGATATTCAATTATTACTGCAAGATGAACAAAATTCATGTAAATGGGGTAAAAAGTACTCAAAACTAAATAAAGCTATTTGTAGTTTAGTAAGTATTGCTTTTTTTCTATATAAAAATTATTCCGATCACTTTAACTTATTAATTTCATTCAATGTTTCCTTTTCTTCTTTTCAAGCCAGAGAAATAAATTATGTAGATATGACCAGTCTTTGTTTGATCTCATCTATTTTGAATTTTTCTTTCTTTATTTTTTATTTATTTACTTTTTAAATAGTATTTGCTTTAAAATAAGCTTTCTGCATTTCTTGAAGTGCTTCATCAGATTATACTAACTAAAGCTTTAGAAAGTAGAAAAGGTAATAATAACTCCAAAACATAACCCCTTTATTCACATTTATTTGCAAAAGCAAATTTTATACTAGAGGTTGAATGCAAAATTTATAAGAAAAAGAAAAACCCCAACTTAATTTACTATCTCTTTTGGTTTCTTTAATAACAGATTTATAAAAATAGAAAGTCTCATCAATTTAATTTCTTCATAATTGAGATACCAAGTTTTGATCATAAGTAATACGGTGTTCAAATAAAGTGCGTGTTTGATTATATTTTTAACATGCTTAACTTTTTCAAATATTAACTTGTCAAAATTAATTAAATATTGTTTGAATCATTTAGGGAATAACAATTTTGAGTAATTCCTTGAGAGTAATAATGCAGTGAATCGAAACAGAAAATCTTGCTTTGATTTGCAGAAAAAAAAGTGAAATTTAATCTTTTCTTCAAAGAATTAAAAAATGAATAATTTTCACTAAGTAGAATATTTTTTTTATTACAGGGGTTCTTGAATATTGGTTAGCATAAGTTCTCACCAAATTTTTAGATGTAACAAAAACTAGATGTTCCATTTTCTTATCTCAAACCATATGGAAGTATCTTGGCTTTGTAATTAATAATTAATTAATAAAATTAATTAACAAAAAATTAATCGCATCCAATAAGCTAAATGAACTTCTTTTCTTAAATTGATCTCAATCCCAAAATTATTTTATTATACCACTACTAGAAAAAAATAACCCCTTAAAGTGTTAAGAAATATTTTTAAGATTTTTCAAAGGACTGTAATAAATGAGTTTTTTTTCATTTATCATTAACTTTTTTCATTAATACTTTATTTCTATATCTTATTTTCCTATGCAATTATGTGCTTGTATTTGGGATTATGAAAAAAAAATTTCAGTTCAGAGTGGTGTTTCAGATTTTACTTTGGACTGAAAGAGTCGCAAGTGAAAAAAGTTTAGGAACACGTGTTTAATGAAAGTTTTGTGTTGTTTGATGTATAAGTTAATGTATTCATTATTTCTGTAAGAATTTAATTTTTATTACTTTCAATTCTAGATTGAAAACTATAGTATAGTCAAATTTCTCCCTCTGGATATTAAAAACCGAGAGAGTGTAGAAGAACTGCTACTGACCATTGATAATTCTATTCAGTATGGTGAAGATCTGGATGTAAAAATTGGGGTAAGGGGCTAATAAATATTTCAGTTCAGCTAATTCTTTTAATATTTTTAAGTTATTTTCACACAATGGATATTTCTTTAATTTTTCTGTATCCCTTTTAATTCACTAAATAGAATATTTCATCCATTTATGCCTTTAACAGCCAATTATTTATCTTTTTTAATCTGGAAATTAAACTATGTTTTCTTTAGCATAAGATATAAACATTCTATTAGTGTTGAAAAAAATTAGGTGGTGTAGAATGTGAAAAATAAGAATTTATGTGAATAAGCTTATTTTTCCTACTATCTTTGATGTATGTATACAATTAATTTTTTTTTCTGAATTGAATTTTCGCTCTCATTTTTAATGTCCTTAGATACCTTTTAGAAATTAACTAAAATATTTTTACAATCTTTCTTTGTTTTTTACAGTATCCAGATGAAGTTGATGAGGATGATGATATAGATGATGATACTTAAAAAATATGTGTCCATAACATTTTATGCAAATTTGTAATTATGTAATATGTTTTTTAAATAAAATGTCACAGTAATTTAAGAATAGATCTTGATTCTGAACATTTTTAGTTAAAAGCCCATTTAGTATCTTTTAAAGAAGAATTTTGAGCTCATAACGCTAAGATAGATCAGTTATGAAAAGGTGGAATCCAAGAAAGGAATCTTCCATTTTGCTCACTGCATCTCAGTTGCATGACTTTTCTTGAAAACTAATCGTTCAGTTAGCAACAGTTACATGTTTATAAGGGCAGGTTTGGTAAATCGCCTGGCGATCACACAACACTATTCATTTGATAATATCACATTTGACTTGTTCAAGTCTTTAACTCCTTCTCAGTAGTTGTACCTACTTTTTTTTTTTTTACCTCCATCAAGTTTGAAAGGGGTTAACTTATATTTATTGGTATATTTTTTTTTGGATTTTAAAGTTTTGATTTCTTGTAAAAAAAAAAATAACTACTGTTTATCCACTTTGAGCTATCGGCAATGAGTTTTTAATGGTATAATTTCAAAATATTTGGCCACATGGAGGATTAAATTTAGATGTAATTTCACTCAAATGTGGTTTGTTTTTCTTTACATTCTCCAGTTAACTTGAATTGTTAGAGTAGTGATTAAATGTTTTTCTCCAGAGATGTAACCAAATTCAGTTATCAAAATAGCAGAAAGTTTGTGGAAAAGGTCTATATTTTCAGTCAAGTATGGGAAGGAAATTTACAAGGAACTCAATATTCATGACTGGTAAATTTATTCTGGACATTCAGTTAACATGACCATCAAATTCATTTTTTAAAGAAAATAATCCACAGTTTTGATATAGATGAGAAGCAGATAAACATTCAGATAGTAGCAAAAGTTTCATGATGAAGTTTATTTAAAAATCTTGAAAACTAGGAATAATAGCAGACATCAGGTGGTATTTTTCATTTAGATATCAGCTGTTTATCAGATGAAATTACAAACTGGGAAATTGTGGAAACAAGTTATTTCTCGAACATGTTCATTGATGATACAGAGATTTGCCACACTTCAAATGATTCATGTATTGTTAATTTCATTTTAACATAAGTCAGAAAGACTGATGTTAAAACGAAATTAATAATTCTGGAATGTGTTTGTATCTTAATCCGGCGATTGAGTATTACGATGATTAAATAGGTATAAAAGGGAATATACACAGAATAAGAAATTACATTCCCAGATATATATATACTAGCCAACCTTCGGCGACCATATGCTCGTCGAGAATATAATTTCAATCGAGTCTCTTGTGCAGAATTTTATATTAATGGTTCGCTTAAAGCAATTTTAAATTTCAATGGCGATAGACACTTAACCCGCTTTCTTTTCATAGCCTTGCACCTGTTCTACTATATGTTCTATGCGTAATGGTGCATTTTACTCAACAGCATGTTAATTGGCTTAAAACATGCTGAAGAATTGAAACATAGTAACCTTAATCATTCAGCTTATTGGGTTATTTCCTAATATATTTACTATCTTGAGAATTTCCTTTAGATTTCACAAAAAAATCCACTAGGATATTATATTAGCTTCAACAATGGAAAAGAATCCCTCAATTAAGTATTTGTTTAAAAAAGAAAATATATTTGAATTTCATTGCAACAATGAAAACTGTTATGTCAAAAAATGTTTACAATTTTTTAAATTAGAGAAAAAGATTGTACAGTAACTTAAGTGGTGCCATTTAAAAGATAATTTCTTAAATTTTTAGATGGTGTAAAAATTATTTTTGTGCAGTAAATTTTCAGAAGTTATCAAGGAAAAACGCCAAAATTTTGCTTAATTTCTTATTAATTAAAAGTTCGGGGCGGGCCGGGGGGAAAAAAGGCAGCTGTGGGGTGCACATTTCCCATCCTCTAAAGTACGTTTGTCCCAAATTTCGTAGGTCTAACTGTCTGTCGTGTAGGAAATTAAAGAACACCTGTCATAGACTTCCTTCATATTCTAACATTGAAAAAAATATTTAGATGGTTATCAATTCTACTGGCATTGTCTATAAAATGAAGAATTTCATTCAACTCAACAAATGGGAGGTGGAAGTTTGATTTTTTGATTAGAAGTTGAATATGGAAGGAAATCAAGTTTGGTCTTTCTAAGTCATAGACAGAAGTGTACAGATTATAGTTGAGTGACTGAATCTGAAATTCTTCCTTATAGTTTAGATTTAGGCAGAGAAAAATGGATGTTTCAATCCCGAGAGTGGAGTTAAAAATGTTTTACATATAATGTGCAGGTTTTTCCATAACCAGCTGAAAACCATGATCGTAATATTAGATGAAATATGGATATAATATATGGAAATAATAGTGATAAAAACAGTTTCAATTTGGCATTCTCATCAGGATGCACTCAATGTATGCCCACTAAAATCCAATTCCTTTTTTATTCACTTTAGACAGAGTTTTTAAAGTGATAAAAACTAATGAGAAAAAAAATCCATTAGTTTTTATTTCTATACCTTTTATTTTTTATTTGCAATAACATTAAATTTTATAACAAAAAGTAGGATAAACTAATTCGGCTCTAAATAAAATTTTATTTTTGAAATTCTTACTTCTAGTACTTTTTTTTCTTGTCAAATTAATTGAATATTTTTCATAGAAGGAGTAAAAATAAAAGGCAAATTTTTTTTATGGAGTGTGCAAGTCATCCTTCTTTCATTATAATTCAGCCAATTTTAAAGACAGTCTTATTTTTTATGGTGTAACAAAAGAAATTGCTATTGGACCAATTATGTCTACGGGGGTTATATAAAAATTTAAAAAGTTTTCAAATAGGTAAAAAGTTACAGTATGTTTCAAGCTTTTTGGAACATCCTGTAGATTATTATACGTGAACAATTTGCAGAGGAACGTGGAAAAAAGACAACTTTGACTCAGTGAGGAGAAACACTCTTTAAGGCTATTTACTACTTTATTAAAAATACTACAAATTGTAATACAAAAGTTAAAAAAGCACTTGAGATTCATACTTTTGTAGAAAAAGATTCATGAGAACATGCTTACAGAATTATTTTGAACATTTTTTAAGCTAGAATATATCAACATTCCGTCAGATAAAATATCAATTTTGAGATCTTACATGTAACAGAAATGCACAAAAATTTTTGCACAGATTTTAAATGTTAAAATTAAAAGCCTGTTAAAATGGAGCACAAGTTATGCATTTCATGTTTTTATAAACACTAGAATGCAACAAAAATAGGGAATTAAATCTTCATGTATCGTACAAAAATACTTCATGACCAAATTCTAACAAATATAATTATCAAAAGCATTAAAACATTTATATAATACAATTTCATTATACGTCATACTAATTGCTAATAACATTACAAGGTTAACTACATTTTCATATTTGAGTTCATAATTATTTAGCTCAAAGAGTGGACACATTACAATGATTAAAAATGCAATATAGCTTTTGCTCAAAAATTTTACTTTTCAAACTTAAAATGATACAAGAATTTTTCAGTACCAAAAGGAAATTAACAATATATTCATCTATCAAATTTAACTAAGTATTCAAAACAGGTAGAAAACACGCATTTCTTGCAATGTTCGAAAAAATTGATATAAAATATATTTTAAAGTGGTTGCTATCAAATGCATTACAGTAGAAGTATCTGTAAAAATTCTCAATCACAAAATACCTAAAAATATATTCATAAAACTTGTAAATATTTTTCAACTTATTGGTAAGAATTCATGATTAAGACATATTAAATATCTTCCCAAAACTTTCAAAAGTTAATTTATAATAATGAGGTACAAAAATATCAAATGCTGAAGAACGATGTTCCAAATTTTGTTCAGTGAAAACTTAATATCTTGCTATACAATCAATCAATTTAATGCAATTAATGATATTACTGTAAATCTCGATGTCTGTTTAAATGTTAAAAGGCACACAAACAGTTGAACATTTGTGTATTTCAAACAGTTAAATGATGTAACACAGAATTTGCTCCGAAATGGAAATTGTAGTTATTTTGAGCAATATTTCAAAAACACACAAAAGCAATATGTTAACCGAAATTCAAAATTCATTACTTTAATAAAATATAATTAACTTACAATGAAAATATTGCATTAACAGAGGGTATTGTTCACTTAAAATCTTTCATTATACATCAATTGATTGCTTTAGAAGTCTAAGAATTTGAAATTTTTTTTCCCTCAAAATTGAACAAAAGAATTAGTTAACTATTTGATAATTCTAAATTTAGACCAAGCTGCATTTCTTGGCAAAACAGAAAGTTTATAAAAAGCTAAAAACTGTATAAGGGGAAAAACTAAAACCAAAAAGCATAATGCTTATCACATCAAGATGAAAAAAATACTTTTAAGTGCAGGACATCACAAGTAGGTAAACAGATGGTGCTACACATACAATGCATATATTGGCACAAGAAATTTCGCTAGAAATTGCATCATAAATAAAGCTTTCTATAAAATAGTATAAAATCAGTTATTTGAAATAAAATGCATTAAAGGTATTGAAAAATATTGTGAAAAATCCTTAGCGTAATCATGCACTACAATCATATTTACAGCATAAAATGTTTAGTGTGTTAGTACCAAATTTAATGTCATGACACTAAGACTGACACTGTCAGTAATTTATTTACATATTCTTTCCAAAATTTAAAGAAATATTAAAATAATAAGGTTCAATGGGCAAATCATATGAACCTCACTTTGAAGGCATATTAATATTCTTAAATATGAAAATACTAAGAAAGTTGAGCACTCTACAGGAATCGGTCATTCAAAAATAAATAAAATAACAATAAAATCTTTAACAGAAATGGAGGAGAAAATGCCAGTATTTTCCTCTCAAAATATTTTTTCTGTATTCAAGAATAATTTTCAAGATCTACCTTAAATCTGTAATTCACTGAAGTACACTAGCAATTGTTGAACGTGAAGGAAGAACAAATAATCCAGTAATTTAGAAATGAATACAATGATTATAATATGACTAGTAAATAAGATTTTCCTCTAGAAAAAAAAATTAAGCATAGCCCAATATACCATGCTATTTCAAGCATTTTAATAAAATAAAACAATAAATTTATGCCAGTTTTCAAATCTTACCATTGGTAAAATTCTGATAGTCTTATTTTATAATCAGAAAGCAAATATTAGAATTTGCTAATTCAAATATTGCACAATACAAATTTCCTTCGACTTCTCTTCGATACTTTTCATCAAAAAGACATTCCTTACTATCTTTTTATTTTTGTAAGAATATTATTTTAAAAACCAATATATAATAGAGTTATGAATCGACTGTCTCTTTTTAAATGACCAATTCATTTGCATAGATCACAAAAGGCAATTAAGACTTCCAAAAGTATACCAATCGAACAAACACACACACTCAAAATACAATTTACTCCCACAAGACTTGCAGTATGAGAATGAGCAGTCTTTTTCATCTATATCACAAGGCTTCTTTGAGAGCTATAAATAGAAAAAAACTTTCCAAACACAGCAACTGACTTTTGCACATGCAATGCAAAGAGCTACTCTGGCTGGAAAGCAAAATCGAAAAAATACGTCACAAGTCTCCTCTGTTGTGTATAAGAAATACATACAAAATGTAGATCATTTCTTGGGTTGTAAAAAGAAGGCATGAGGAAAGTTATTTTAAATTTCGTCAACCAGAATGCTGACTGGCTCATGATGATTGTTGTTCACTTGATTTTGCTTGCTGTTTTCCTCAGGAAGCACTTCGGGTACAGGTGGTTTTGTTTCTTCAATTTTCCTCTCCAATTCCCTAATGCGAACTTCTTGCTTAAGTATGGTACCCTTAAGTTTACGAATTTCTTCCATTATTTCATCGAGTTTTTCTTTCTGAAAAACAAAATTATAAACTTTAATATATGGGTTAATACATTGCAGCACAGAAAGAATCCAGGAAATTGTCTCCAGAAATTGACTTTTCAAAAAAAATTTATGAATACATTAAATACACCTTTGTTTATTCATGTGAAAATCTGTTTAAATAGCTGTAACATGACATTGTAATTGGCACTTGTATAAACCTCAGATGACATTAGTTAGCTTGTATCTTTATAAGTCTTGTAACACACTAGGGTGGGTCATTTAAATTTTTTTCTCCTTTTTTAAGAGGCACAGTGATAAAAAAGGTGCTAAATGCTCTCAAATTAATACAAGTGAAATCTGTATACATAGCTGTAACGTGGCATTGTAATTGACATTTGTATAAAACTCGGATGACATTAGCTAGCTTGTATCTTTATAACCCTCAGGGTTCCCACTCTTATTGAAGAAAAAAATTCAAGAAGTTTTCAAGGACTTTCAAGGACCATTTTTAAAAAATTCAAGGACCATAAAATTACATATTTTAGGACACAAAAATGCAAAGGAAAAATTTAAATCAAATATTTTCAACTTTAACGTTCAAATGCGTCATCACTTTCTTACTTATGAATTTTAGATGCTTAAGTGAAGAGTATCAAGGGCACGTTTTGCTCACCTTGTAGTTAGTAAACTAAAATCTACAGTGGAAAGTGAGTTTCAAGATCACAATTCAAGCACCCTTACTATTAGCTATAGGGTACTACTACTACTAGGTACTAATTTTACAAACTACTACTAAGCATTACTTAGTAGCTCACATCACAAACACATTAGCTGAAACAAAATTCATTAAAAAATTGTTAGCCCCAGAAGAACCTCTGTTCTTACTTTTGACCATTGCTTGGGAATGAAGGAAAATAAAAGCAAGAGACAGGTACAAATCAACAAACCTTTATTTACATTTAAATAAATAAACTTCAAAATACTTTAAATTTACATTTGTAGTTACTCTGTTAAAGCCTCAATTTTTTCATTGATCATTTCGACTTCGTTAGCCCTTTCTTTGGCTGTTTTCTCAAAACTATTCAATTTTGCAACGGATTGAAAATCTCTACTTTTCTCAGCCTTTTCAGCTAGTTTGTCTGCAGACTTCTGCAGTGCAGAAACCAATTCAATGCAGTTCAGTGTGATGCATGACCCTTTAAAATTTTTGCCATATATTTATTTATCTACTAACTGAATAGCCAGTTTGTGTGAATGGAGTACAAAAATTTACCCGACTATTTGCCATAATAAAGATTTAAAAAAAACTTTATAATCTGGCATCCCTTGCTCTTTTATGTTCAATTTTAGTAATCAAACCACTTATATTAATCCTCTATGAATGTTGAAAAAGAAAAAAGTTTTATTAATAAAAAAACTAATATAAGTAAAAATTGATTACTATAAGTACCCGTAGGATTTTTTCCAAACAGGAACAAAAACTTTTTGAAAGTAAGTGACACTCAAGAAATCAGTAGCCTAAAATTAATTTTTAAACTTATTAGTTATCTTAATTAAATTATTATTCATTACTTAATATATTTTTCACACTTCCGTAATTTTTCTGTTGGAAAATATGTTGCAGAATTTTCAAAGGTGAAGGCATCCCTTTTCCTGTGTGACTCGTACTAGTAGAACCTCATAGAAACAACTCAAAATGACAGAAAAAGACCGAAAGTTTGTTGAAAATACAAAAGTCGCTCAAAAAAGTTTGCATGTCGATCTTCGGCAATATGGAACCGACCCCTTCCATTTTAGAATCCATTTCTTCAAAGGGGCCTCTATGACATCAATAAAGACAGAAAAACCATTACCATTGGTCCTTAAAAAAAGATACAAACCTTCTGCTTTGTAACAAGAGCTTTGCGTTCCCTGCGTTGCTGATTAAAAATATAGACTTAAAAAAGTTTTAAGCAAAGTAAAATCTTAATAATCCATTGGAAAAAAACATTGAAAGACAAAAAAAAATATATGAAAAAAACATTGAAAGACAAAAAAAAAAAAAGAGAAATAATACAAGAAATAATAAATTAAAATACCGGAAGCATAACTTTTCTTCTCGCATGTGTAAAAACAATAATGGGGGAAAAAGAAAATTCACAAAAATGGGCAAAAAACGCCGGAAATTACTACTTAAAATTAAATAAATAAAATCTAATTAATTTTTTTAAAAATGTACTGCATGAACTCCCTCTTGCACTAATCGATCACTTTACCAAATTTAATTGCAAGTCAAACCGTTTGGGAGAGCATAAAGAACAAAAACCAAACATGCATGCATACATACGAAAAAAAAAACCTTTTCTATAATAGATAATTTCCGTCCAAGAATTTGAAGATCCCATAATTTATCAAAATGATCCGTATTCATAACAGAAAAAAAGAATACACAAAATTTTTTTAAAAAATGCTGACATAATGTCAAGTATTGCAATAATTCATCAAAAAGATCTCCTTGAAATGGAAATGAATTAATTCTGGTTATAACTTCTATTTGATATTAAATCATCAAAGAAGCAAACAGTATCCAATGTGGATGATTTTTTTTTTTTTTTTTGTATAAACAGATGAGGGAAAATTTACGATCTAACAAATTGTGTGAATCTCTTTGGCAGGAAGTCAAATTCCTGTGCGTCTTCCATATTTAAGTACAACTAATATCTATCAACTCAGTATCTAATTCAACTAATAAAGGGAACACGATCCTGTTCATAGACTAAATTTCGGTTCCATGGAAATTGAAGTGTCAACATTCCGCTGCTTGGCGCATGCGCAGAAACGCGGATGGCCTCCGTTTCTGATTGTCAGGAAATGACCAATTTTCATTGCTCCGTAGTCATTGATGTTCTATTCTACTTACGATAAAAGATCAGCGAATATTATCTCGTCTGATAAGAATGATCAAAATAAAAAAAATCCAGTTTTAGAATAAATTGCCCTGCTTTTTCCGGATCTGAAGGAATCCCCGGGTCATAACGAAACCCTACCCTTTTTGCCAGCCCTCCCCCAAACTACACAGAGAGGAAAGATTGGTGATTGACAGCATTACCATAGCAACACCCTTTTTTGCAGCCCCTCCCTCTTCCTCCAAACTAGAGAAAAGAATGGTGACTGACAGCGTTCCCATAGCAACACCCTTTTTCCGGTGGTGGAATTCTCAAGACATTTTGAATTCTTCACGGACTTTTCAAGGACCCAACAAAAAAAATCAAGTACCTTTCTGGACTTTTCAAGGACCCAACAAAAAAAAATAAAGTACCTTTCCGGACTTTTCAAGGACCCAACGAAAAATCAAGTACTTTTCAGGGGCCCCGAGTACGGGAAATAATTTTCAAGGACCGTGGGAACCCTGACCCTTGTACATTTTAGGGTGGGTCATTTTAATTTTTTTCTCCTTTTTTAAGAGCCACAGCGATAAAAAGGTGTTAAATGCTCTCAAATTAATACAAGTGAAATATTATTGCATTCCGATAAGTCTAACTGCCTCTGGATTAACGATAAAGTTTCTAGTTTTTTCGAGACAAGTTCCAATCAGGGTTTCAACCAATAAGCATTGCTTTCTTTATACATGGAAGATAATGCAACATGATTGGAAGTTTGAGGGTTTGTCAAGTGGAGGAAGGGTTGAGCAAACAGCATATACATGAGGAGATGTGTTGCACTCATTCGCACAATTTTTTTTATCATGAATCGTACTCGTTTAGAGTGGACATGTATGTTGTTTGGTGATTCAAGTGATGTCAAATAAAGTATGTTACCAACCTACGAATATGTTATGATGTCCTATGTGTAAAAGGCATAAAATAAAACATGATAAAGAAATTAATAAAGGACCCACGTATATGGAAATAGAAGACATTATCTTTGAAAAATTAGAAAAATATGGTAAAGAGCATTCATTCCTACTGTGCAACATAAAGGATTGAATGTGATGTTGAAGACATACAATCCAAAATGTAAAAATCTTTTGAAATCTCTCCCTAAAATACCGAAGAAAAGATTAGAAGAGTTTCTCTGTGCCAGTAAAATATTGTTTGACATTTCATCCTGCAAATGTAGGAACATCGCTGAATGGAATCGCATCCAATAGGGATGGGGCAGCTATTACTTCAGCAGTTATTCTTACTTCTACTTTGGAAATTATTCATAAAAATAAGTTCGCAGGAAACGTAAGATAGAAGGAAAATTGGCCGCGGGAAAAGACGAAGTCGTACAGATGCCTGCTTTATACTTTGGCAAAAGGAAAGATAAAACTTTAATAATATCAGTGAAGGGCAGAAAAAAGTATCGACACAACATTCTCGAAGAGCATATTTCATTGATAAATGAACCAGAGTCGAAACTCTAGGCTATATTGCTCCATCTTTTGGCATATCCAAATAGAAGAATCAATCATTGATTTCTTCCTGTAATCAAAGACATCTATGAATACTTTGGTGGCATTTGGGTGTAATGGAACTAACTTGAATGTTTGTTAATATGGAGATTTCATACATCTGCTTGAAAAAAAGTTTAGTAAACCATTACAGTGGATTTAATCTATCTATTGCACATGAACGAATTTGAAAGAATCAGCAAAGATCTAGAAGAGGCCTGTTGCTCGGTTTCATTGGAATTCAACACGATTACCCGAGTTTTCTGTTACAGACTAAACATATTTGTTCAGAGTAGTATCAGCGGTTTCAACAGGCATATTTCCTAGGGGTTTAATAAACAAACCTCCAAGCAAAATGTCTCATGCCCCATGACTAACTCGTGCTAATCCAAATTTATGTTTCAGTGGAATCTCCATCAGAGAACTTTGTAAAATATCTGAGAGAGAAAGATTCGTAAAAAACCAAATAGAATCTCGAAAAGTCTTGCCAAAATTCGATTGTAAGGAGAATATTTGCAACAATATTATAATTTAAAATATTATTGTAATAATATAAATGTCATTTTTGTAAACTTTTTCTTATAATAAATAAATATTACTTATATAATTTCAATTTGTTTGACAGACACACATTTTGAAACTATTTTTAGCCTAGTTATAGCAACTCATCATAAAGAAGTTTTTTCCCAAAATATGTATTTTTCAAAGTCAATCCGGAGACAGAAGATGATATCGCATTCAAACAAAATTTCATATGCGAGCTAAAAACACAATTTGGCACCTTTTTCTTGCTGTGCCCGGCAGAAATCGGGAAACTTTTTTTTATCTCCATAGACCGGTGACCCACCCTAGTACACACATGCATTGTAAAATGTTTGAACTACAAATATGCTCATGCAATGCACATAAATTTTTATTAGCTACTATAATTCAGGATAGGTTCTAAAAAATGAATTACATAATTTTGATGGTTTTGTATATCATGAAACCCATTCCTTTTACTAAGACTATACTGCAAAGTAATGCATATTTCCATCACTTATGTTTTAGCTCTTTTTTTAGCTTAATTTTCAATATTTTAAATAATTAATATGATTTATTTATATTTCTAATAGAAATTTATAAGTAGAAAGATTTTTTAATACAGAAATTTTAATTAAAGAATCAGTTTTTCAATTTAATTTTTCCTAAATATCTTGCACTCTCTTATATTGGAACAACTGTAATTGAAAAATAAAAACCATGGTGTAAGATAAAAAAAAATTTAAAAAAAGAAGAATTTAAAAAATTCAAAAATATAAATAAAAAATTAGTATGCAATGTAATAAATAAATTACACAAGAAATATCAAATGCGTTAGAGTAAATATGAAAGAATTATGGCACTTACTGGCACACTTTCTGTTTTTTCACGACTCTTAGAAGGCATTCTATCTAAAATATTGGATTTACTTTTAGATAACTTGAATTCTTGGGCTCTTGGTTTGTAGCCGTCCTTCAAACTCATCTAGAAGATTTAAACAAGATAAGCTGAATTTTTATAATTAAATATCAGTTTTGGAAAATTTATGAAATCACATTTATTACCTGAAAAAATAAATATATGATTGGTTTTATTCATTAGCAAAAGTTCTAAATAAAATCATTTATGTCTTCAAAACAGATCTTTATAACTCAAATGTACTCTAAATGAATAACAAATATATTTTACTGTTTACAAAAAAAAGTTTTTACACAACTAAATTACAAAAATAGAAATATATTTTTTTAAAAAACATATCAAGGTAGAATATTGTAAGGAAACTTGATTGGATAATTATATAATTCATGCAAGATTGAGATTATTTGAAATAATCATTTAAATACATCCCATCTGCAGCTTGTTTCCTAATGTTAAAAGGTGTGACCAATAATTAGGGTGAATCGCCAAATGGGAACAATCTGATTATCAGCAACACCTTCGTTGTGTTCCATAATATTCAGTTAACAGTAATGCATGGTTTCATGTGCCTGCGAGTATAGATAAATTTATTATCGACTGTTGTCTGTGCAGTGATTTTGTGACGTGGCATGGAGCAGAGAATCAATTTGAAATTCTTGCACAAAATGGGTAAATCAGCAGGCAAAAGTCATGCAATGCTGAAGCAGGTGTATGGTGATGAAACCATGACCTCGAAGACTGAACTGTGAGGTGCCCAAACAACTCTTCGCTCGTATCTGTTGTGTACGATCACATACCACTACGCTTATAAAGCAGTTTCTGGCTCAACATGGAATTACTGAACTGTCGCACCCACCATATTTCTCAAACCTGTCACCACCAGACTTTTTCCTGCTTCCTAAACTTAAAGTGGCCAAGATTTACAGACATTACATACATTCAAGCTGCTGCGACACAGGAATTGAAAGCTGTACTAGTGGAGGAGTTTTCAATGATTTGTACACACATTGTCATAGTTGTATAGTGTACGACGGGGACTATTTTGTAAGATTGTAAACAGTTTCCATGTGAGGCCTACTCAATGTAAGACTTATTTCATCTTTCACCCTACTTAATGGTCATACTTTGTATAAATGAAAGCATCCTATGAGATTGTGAAATTCTCTTCTGTAGTTTCAACTTCTATTGTTATGTAATGTACCACAACTAACAATTAAGTTTTTAAAAATAAGAAATCTCATTGTTTAGGTGTGAAAAATGCAGATTTATATGGTATTAAAATCATATTTGAAAGATCTTATAAGTTATTTTAACACAAATTAAACAAATGCAACTTTAAATAGCCACTTTTAAAACTCCCTTGACCATACCTTATAAAATTAAAATATTTTAATTGAATAATATCAAGATGTAAACATTCTTTAAACTTCACAAATTCATTTTGTATAGAAATAGAATATTTGGTGACTCTTTGTTACAAACAGTTAATAACTTGGAACTATTTTTGATGTTGGTACATTGCATTTTTTACAAATTAAAATCTCTAAACCAACAGTTGTTTTAAGAAAGAACTTGATCGTTCACATTATAACTCCCAAATTTTGTAACCTCTAAAAGCTCTTGCAGACATGCATTTATTATAATTCATTAATAAATTGTACTCGTAACAGAGATAATGTTATTAAATTTAAACTGGCAAATGTAAATGATTTTTTTTTTAATTTGAAGTGAAGCATGTCAAACTCAAAGGATAAGGAAAGGCAAAATAAGATGAAGTAACTTTATGAGGGCCAAAAGAGAAAACTTTTAGTTTTTGTAGAAATGTATGTCTGTTGCAGCAGATGACAACAGTAAATATGATGTTTTTTCCTTCAACAATTAAGTCATTTTTCTATTTTGGGAGGAAGTCATGTTTCCAGCAATTACTTTCAAAGCTGGTTCTGGGTAAATACCAGTAATTCTGAATTTTCTAAGAATCTATTTCCTTCTAAGTAACTCCTCTTTTCAATTTCTATCTAAATAAACTCTCATACTGATAAATAATTCTCAGACTTGAAAATTTTATGCACAAATTTACTATTAATACATAGAAAGAATTGGGTAATGGAAAATTTGGTTTGGTAATATTTGTCCAGGCTCCTAATTTCACTTCAAAATCACACTAGATCTGTTAATTCCATTTTTGTTATCAGCTCTTTGTTCTGTACTTGTATAAAGAAAATTGAAGGGCAACTCAATGGTAATTGTCACCAAACAAATATTGACATGAAATGCTGATTTTTGGGAGGAGGGGGACACAGCAGAAGCCATCAAATAATGTGCAAGTGCAGTAACCTTATGCCTCAAGTTGATAAAAAGTTTCACATTTGTAATGCAATGGTATTTGGTACATTACATTTGATATACATTTCAGTGAAAAAGTACCAAATTTTCCCAATCTATTTTTTGATACAATACAGATTAATTTAAGCTATATTTATTTATTACCCACACAGACCCACTTGTCCATAGAGTATGGAGATTTTTAATGCTTAGTGGGGAAGTGTACAAAGAAAAATTGATACATTGTATAAACATTAAATTCAAAAATACAAAATAAAAATACAATCCTCAAAAGTAATAATACATATAATGCATTAAATGGACGTATTCATAAAATGTGAAATACAATGGCATTAAATACGGACTATTTGATACTTAAAAGCTATCTATATTTAACGTTATGTAATTAGAAACATTTTAAATAAAAATTAAGGATAAAATTCTTAGCAATGCTTTATTTCATATTATCACATTAGGCCACAAAAACCTTCACTGTGGATCAATGTTTTTGCGTCTCAATATGATAATGCTCATGTAGCCAAGACTGCTATGCTTGCAGGGCCGTCTTATCTAATGGGCTAATTGGGCTATAGCCCAGAGGCACTGTTGATCCGCAGAAGCCTACAAATTTACTATACTTATTTAATTTTAATTTTGAACCAGAAAATTTAATTATAATTTTAAATACGAAAAGGTTCTGATTTCCCAATCAGAGGATAGGTGATCCCCCTCAATTATTTTATTATGTAGGTGTTTTCTTTGGGCCTGGGCTCTGAAATTCCTAGTTATGGTTCTGATGGGGCACTTAATAACTCTAGTCCAGGGCACTCGAGTTTGTTAAGATGGCCCTGTATGCTTGGGCTATGTGAATTCTAATTCTAACAAAGTTGCTTTGCAGTACTTACCAGAACTGGTTCAGCATCTTTCCCTTCCTTCCACTCTTCAGCTGACATGGCAGGTGTATCAGCTAACGTATCTGGATACAAGTCATCTTGAAATAATTCAGACTAGAAGAACAAATGCAAAAATGAAAACAAACATCAAGAAGTGCATTTTTACTAAATATTGGGGTTGTTCGGAAAGTAGTTGCCATTTGGGGGGATAAAATAAAAAGCTTTTTTTTTCTACCAACAATGAAGTTTGTTCAATAATATATGCACCATTTTATTTAATGCTGAATTGCCATTTTTTGGGAAATTTCATTCTCTCACTCTCTTAAAACAGCCCTGGCAACTGTTCAAAAAAACTGTTCCAGGTGCTGCTCACCATTCTCCAGATAATTTAAATTTTTTTATCTTCAGCGAATTTTGAAAACTGCAAAACAGATGGTAGTCCGGAAGCATCAAGTCAGGACTATATGGAAGTTGAAACCAGCCAAGCTTCAACAATTTCCACTGGGGGGAGGGGGCCAAAGACATGTGGACTAGAATTATTCTGGTGAATGGTTTGCTTAAAATTGTCTATATGGCTGCTATATTTAACCAAACTAATTGCTTGATTAGATGGCAGCAGCCAGTAATAGACAATGCCCTTCCAATCCTGCAGCAATTGAGCACGACTTTCATAAGGAACATAATAAGAAATGGTTATTGGCCTTTGGGATGGATGATAGTGGGCTACTCTAATAACACCAAGACCATTTTTTTCTCCACGTTATTGTAGAGGATCTATTTCTCCTCACCATTGTCATCCATTTAAAAAATTAATAGTTTTTGTTGCATTTGAGCAATAAATTGCATCTGAAAATATGATCTATTTGAACTTTCCTTATATTTAGTGAGGTACCCGAACATTAAGGCGACTACCGAAGCCAATTCGCATCAAATGCTTGCAAACGGATGAATTCTATTCTTTGAGTCTCTCTGCAATTTCATTAGTTATAGTATGTTCATTATTTGGGATTAGTGCCCGATTTGGTTCTCATCAACCATGGATGGCCAACCGGAGAGCTGATGGACTTAAATGTGAAATTTATTCCTTCTGAATTTCACAAACCCATTTGTGTACTGTTCATTCACTTGCAGTATTGCTCCATTAACAGTACACATCTTTTTCTCACAGACTGAAAAGCATTCTCCTCTTTGTAATAGTAAAAAAAAAAGCATTAAATGTCGAAAATGCACTTTTCAATCTCCATGTTTACACCGACACCAAACAAATACAATTAAACCAATGTTGTTGGTCAATAGACACACATATTGGCAAAAGCAGGAACTGTCTAATTTCACAGATTGATAACATTTTATCGTTCCTAATGTGATCAGTACAAACTATCTGAAAATGGCAGATACTTTCTAAACAACTGAATAGTTGCACATAATTTGGGGGGAGAATTACTTCCTAGCAAATTTTTTAATCATAATTTTAAAAAGGAATAACTGTTCAATAAGTAAATCAAGTTAATTTCTTTTTGTTCATTGAGAATATTCATTACTTATTTAAATTGTAACGTAAAATTAATTACCTTTCTTGGTACTGTAAATGTTAGTACTTCACAGAAGCCTCTAGAATGTAGTTTGTAAAACCTAAAATGCAGAAATAACAAAAACTACCATGAGCATTATAAAAGAAAATAAATCAACTTTAAAGCATAAAATGAAAGACAATGCTAACAAATTGATATAAAGTTGAATAAGCTAATTTCACTTAAAGAGTGTGTTGAACTATTGTTGCATTCTGTAAGCTCAGTTCACCAAAACTTCATTTCAAATGTGTCTGTCCAGGAAAGTAACATAAAAAAATCTTATTCACTTAAACAGTTAATTTGTTAGATTCATACAGATAAAACTAGAATACTTTATCCAAAACTTGTTCTGAACTAGTCTTTTCAATCTGAATCGTTCATAAAACATTCAATTCAACACTGACAGAATATAAAAATATGCTTTTAGATAAAGGATACAAATGTGGGTAAAAAGGCAGTGCAGTTAAATGCAGATTTCATATTTTCACAGATGGCATATTCAAGATTGGTAGAAATAAAGTATAATCAACCATTTAAAAGCTATCTTTGTAACTTAATAACAATACCATTGTTGCAACTTTGTTATTAATTTAAAACTTTGGAAATGAAAAAGTAATGTTTTCCATTGGTCTAAAACAAATTTATTATTCTGCCATCACATTGGAAAAACATTTTAATTCAAAGTATTTTTCAAATTAGTTTTTGAAGAAAATATATTTTAATAACCTTCAATTTACTTTCTTTATAAATAACTAGCAGTATGCGCACGGCGTTGCCCGTGGAATCGGGATTTCAACAAAATAAAAAAAAGCCCACATACAATTGCATAAATGAAAGTTTTAAAAACTAAATCAAAACAGAAATATATATATATTATTGAGTTGGTCCGCCTCCTTTTCCTCTCGACCGAGTACCGTTAAATCCAAATAATGTTAAAAAATTACAATGTGATATTTATTACACCGCGAGCAAAGTATGAAAGCCAAAGAAATAAGTTAAGATACGCTTAAAAATAATAATCGAAGTCATGGAGTAAATACATCATCTCCTCGCAGAACGCGAAGGTAATGACGTCACCCTGGCCCTTCAGCCAATGAAATTGCCCGCAACGTTCCGGAGACTGTCGTGGGCGGAAGCTTCGCTAGAGGAAACATATCGTTCAACTACCAGGAAAAAATTAATTTTAAAAAAACTAAAAAAGATATTTTAACCATTCTCGTTTTAAATCCGACAGAACCGTTGCAGTTATAAGCTGAAAAAAATTGAAAATAATAGTGTTATTAGAAAGTCGGATGCAACAAATTTAAAAACAGAACCAACATTTAGGTGCAAAACTGACTGATTTTTAAAAAATTCTCAAAATTCAGTAATTTAAGATAGAAATTCAAAACTAACTTCATTAGAACGGAAATCGCGTGCTCTTTCCGATGGTCTATCTATTTTTGTCGTACAATTATTTGAAACCATTCTAATGAGAAATTAGTGCAAAAAATCAACCAAAACAACACAAAACATTAAATAAAAAAAATTCTAGATTAAAATTTAAAATTTCGGCTTCGAGGTGCACTCAGTCACCATTACGACTATCTGTGTGCCAAATTTCATGGCTGTAAGTGCGATAGATTCGTCTGGACATCACAGACAAACACACACACACGCACACAAACATTGCCTTTTATAAGTATAGATAAATCAAAACATTTAATACATTAATTATATAATATATCTTGCAATATTAGATATACAATTAGCTGGGAAAAAACTAATAGCAAAGCCTCAAGAAAAGCATCCTTTTGCTTATATCTTTTAAAAAGTACCACATTCTGCAACTCTTCATAGACATTTCATTCCCTTCAACTCTAGTGGCAAATTAAAGTTGTGAACTGGCCAATTAATTATTGGTATGAAAAGTTTATAAACACGAGCTATGTATAGTAACAAACAGAGGAAATAATTCTTTTTGAAGTTTTCAAGATGTAAAAATGTCTCAACATTAATCACCGTTAAATTTTAAGATTTGCTTACGGAAGAAATAATTCAATGGAGCAGTAACAGAATCTTTGAATTCAGAAACTTCTTGCACACTAATCCAAAAATGACTTGGGAAGTTAAGAATATATTTCTTAAAAGCACAACTTGCCTTGCAATTTCACACTGATGAATATCACACCCTCGTTTTGGCATAGCACCTACACCACGCTGAGGTTCTGTGGATTGGTAAGTGTTGATGTAATGCACAAATGGAGGTTCATCTGTGATTTCAAAATATCGAATATTGCTATCACCCTGAAACAAACCAAATTTCATTTTACTTGTTTATCGCATATTATTGTTTTTTATACCACAACACAAGAGGAAATTTGGTCTATAAAAAGACATCACATTTGAAAAGCCTTTACATTTAAATGCAACTTATAAATCTTGTATTACATTATTAATAACTAATAATTAGAGAATTAAAAACTTTTTTAAAACCTATATGAACAGAAATTATATTAATCAACAAAAGGGTTTCCAGGAGAGAAAAGGTATTATGGGAGAATATTTCTTTACTATCAGTACCATACTATTTTAACTGCTTTAGCATATAAAACAAACAAAATGGTTTAGTATAAAATTATTCAATCTGTCTCACTACTTTTTCTTCACTCAAGAGGAAATACAGATACAAATAAAGAAGATTTGTGCAAAAATTTCTTCAATATAAATACTAGTCAGTGGTGGCTCGTGCTATGTAATCTTGGGGGTGCTGTAACTTTTAACTAGCCATTGTACTCGTATAGTTAAATATAAAACTACTCAAAGCTAAGGAAAAAAGATAAAAAATGTAAGTGGTACAAATATGCAAGATTATGAGTTACAGGGTGATGGATTAATCAAGGATTAAAAGTTACAGCACCCCCAGATTACATAGCCCAAGCCACCACTGATACTAGTTATAATTACAAAGCCCAAAGGAACTAAATTATTTTAAATTAATCAAGGAAAGAATTAAATTAGTTCAAAATATTAGAGTTCAGATTCAAATTCTTTTGGCAAAATATATACATCAACTGTAAGTATTCATTTTTCACTGAAAAAAATAATAAGTGAGAATACAAAAGTGATAAACATTTATTGGAAATATTTAAGGTACAGAGCATATTAGCATCTTTTTTCTCAAAAAAATAGGTCATAACTGTTTTGCCATCAAAAGAAACAAGAACAATAAATGCTGATAGGAAAATGAAACTTTTGGTAGCTGCTGTGTTTTAAAGGCTTTTTAAGAAAAGAAATAACTGTAAAGAACCAAGATTCCTATAACACAAGAACATCTATTTTGCCATCTTGAAATATATATCAGCAACATTGTTGTTCTGAATTTAACAAGGATCTCTCAAATTTAACATTTTAACCACCCTATTATCAGCATATTGGCAACAATAATTAATGAACAGTATAGCCAAATGATGAAAAAAAAAGCTAATGAGGTATAGCAGTACCACTGAAGTTTTCTATAACCAATCTAGACATTAAAGTGTTAATAGATGTCATAAACACATAAATAATTTAGAATACACCCTCGAGAAATTCTTCATTAGACATTCAAACTATAAAAAAGGAAGTTCCAAATTATTACAGCACAAGAGTTAGTTTTAGCCATACTGGGAAAAACAAACTATGCTATAAAATAGTATATGAAAGAATATCCTTGAAACAATTATATTCACTTTGAAGGAAGACTTATAGATCAACTTGTCAATGAGAAGCAAGAACTAAAGTTCTCATAATAAGAACTTTTTTAAAGCCTTTCAGTGAAAATGTCTTCAATCGCCACCAATTCTTTTCTAACATAACAAAGCCATTTTGCATGCCCAAGACATTTAGGCAAAGCCAAATGGTTGGCTGATTTGTTGAATAGACACTTTGATTTGGACCAGCCTTTGCAGATTTGAACTGTTGTTAGATAACAAGGACAATCAATTGGTATTCCACTTCCCAAACTTCCAGCTTAAAGACATTTCACAAATGACTGTGAGAGTGAAATTTGCATGAGATTTAGCAAACATTAGGACCTTTGTTGCAATAAACCTCTAACTGGGATGCTCCAATCCTCAAGCAAAAACTCTGCGTCCGGGCCAAGGCAGTTTTGATGATAAAAAGAAACAGGTAATAGAAGGATTGGAGAATCCCTCACTTAATCACACAAGAACCACTTAGACAGAAAGTAGAATCATGCAGAAAAGGTAAAAAGGCCAATTGCAGTATTTCCAAAATATAAAACTTGTATGTAAATAAATGCTGATGACATCTACCCAAGTAAAAGAGAACAGTTCTGTAAGATTTAAGTTTAAAAGTTTAACTAAAGTTTTAAGTCAAGTAATACAAACCAATTATCAAAACTTTCTAGTATGTGGCTAATATAACATTCGTATTTCATTTACAATACATTCATGACAAAATGTTCCTTCTTCACACAGCTATTTAAATTAAATTAGAAGAATTAAAGATGCTTCTAGAATAAGAGTCTAGTTAACATGCTTATATAACATTAAAACTAATATATATATATATATATATATATATATATATATATATATATATATATATATATATATAACATTAAAATTAATATACATACGAGTTTTATTCTGATATACATTAGAAAATTTGCATGTTTTACGAATAAAATAAAGGAAACTATTTTATACTATACAAGTTTTGTTACAACAGGAATATTTTATACACACAGGGAGACATCTGAATAAACCTTTAATGTAAAAAGAATAGTGTATTTTAGGTTTCTCAGAAGTCCTGCAACATTTTAAAAACAAATCATTTATAGGTATGGAAACTTAACTATGATTGTCACCCCAATAATAAAAGTATAAACCAGGGAACTACATTATATAAATTATCACTTTGTTTCAGGCTAAAACTCCTGGAACAGTAGAAAAAGACATAACTATAATATGTTTGGGAGTTTTAAGTATATGGTTCTATTTATTTATTTATCAAAAGAACACCTATCTATACTGAAAGTTAAAAATCTCTACTGACTGAAAGCAGGAAAAGAAATACAATGAAATATAACAGTGTCAATTTTAGCACAAATGCAGATTTTTTCACTTTTAAGTTTCAATGCTGCTCATAATTTTTATTGATTATTAAGTTAAACAGGTAAAAACAGATTTTTACATACTTCTAAAACTAACAGAGTAACTGTAAAAGCTGCTCATGAGAAGAAACATATAAAAAGAAAATTGTTAAAATATATTCTTTCAAGACTAGATAGCTAAAAAGCTAATGCAAATTGTCAGAAATTAGAAAAGGCAATCATCAAAAAAAAAAAAAAAAGGCTTGGAAGATCAATGATCAAGATACCGATTCTCTTAATTATTTTAAATGTTTTTTCCGTTCATTTATTTCCAACCATGAAAATATTTCACATTCTTTTCAGTTTATTCAAATTATCTGACATATTAAACAAAAGAAAGTTCTGGAATCTTCAATAAACATTAAGATAAAAAGCAATTTAATGAAAAGTACGTAAACAATTTGTATGCACAGAAACTTATTATATGCAAATTGTATGTATTTAACCATTTTTAATGCATCTTTATCATAACATTAAACACTTTTAAAGTATTTAGTATTCTCTTCAAAATAAGACTTGTGTCTTAAGATATAACATCTTTAAAAGTTACCTTAGCACATAGATATAATAAATTAACATCAGGATCATAAATAGGAGTTAAAATTCCATTGCTTGTATCAAGCTCTTCAAGAACAATGGGTTCAGACAAGGCAACCTGCAATTAAAATGAAACACACTTATTAAGTTTATTAATATCCATTTATTCAAAATTTATACGCTATAAAAGGAACAAAAGTACAGTAAAAAAAAAAAAAGTCCCAACAAGCTAAAAATATTTTCATTATAACTTTACATTCAATGAAAAAATTTGTCAGCATTTCACAATAAAATATGGCCATTTTATATTTGTGAATTGATGCAGAAAAAGTTAAAAAATACATCAGCACTAGAATTTTGTATAACATACACCTCAGATAGAAATTAGTATGCAGGACACAATTAGGCATCATTATAATTTTTTAAGAAATACTTTATTTCAAAAATTAAACAACCAGGTCAGGATAAACAGTTAATTTAATTAATAATTAAAGATGACACATTACTGAATTTATTATACATGTAACATCATTCATCTTTTATTCAATCATTGAAGATATTAGGTTATTTTTTCATAGGTAAAAAATAATTTTTTACGTAGCTCCATGACCAGGATTAAAGAAATTACACCCGAGCGGTGCACTGTTGTTGTCAGCTTACATGCAGTTAACAATGTTATTCAGTTAACAATGCACTAGTAGGTTATATGCGGAAAAAAAAGGGATTTTCCAGGAAGACTTCCGACTCGAAATGAAAGTCATAATGCGCTTATTATGATGGAAGTAGAAGCAATTAAAAATGAGGTGTCATTAAAAATTATTTTAGAAAGTTAAGAATTTAAAATATCACATTCATAATTAAGTATATAATGTGTATGACTACTATCAATGTATAATTATACCAACTTGTATCTTACATCTACAATTAAATACAATTAATGTCATTGTGCTTTTATAACAAATACATAAAGAACAATTAAAACAAAAAGATTCTCCAAAGAAGAATTTGTTAACCAGATAAAAACTTGATAGCTCAAAACTTTTTCCACCATAAATTCCTATCAAATTTGAAATTAAATCCAAAATAATTTTGAAAGATTTCCACAAGCATGCAAAGAATAAATGTCCTGAACAGTGTCAATATATTGAAAATTCCTCTTACTGAATCCACTTGTTATAAAATATTTTTTTTCACTGTTGAAATGCAAAACTTGGACATAAATCAGTTCAATATTATTACATCTCAGTACATTCAAGCCTACGAGTAGTTAGTACATTCTCATAATCTGGAATTTTATATGATTTATTTATCAGTAATTACCTGTTTGAATGAAATTCAATGTCTTTGGTAATATAAACATTGGCCATACATACAATATATGAAATAATAAAATACATATTTTAGCACTCTGTATTTCCATATTCCTTTTTTTTCCACAGCTAGTAACTCTTCAAACTTTTGTTAACAACTTCCTAAAAATTTCCGACAGATATTACTAATATAATGGCCCAGATCTCTCGGCAACGCTCTGACGTCACAAACAATAAAACTCGAGCCATAGCACTGCGAGACATTCAACAGCATTATTTTAATGATAGAGAACCTAAATTTCAGTGATTTTAAATTTAAAAGAGTAATTGTCGTTCTAATTTCAAATTTAATAGCTCCAAAATAATGAAATAAAATTTGCTATCGATTGATATAAAATTTGTCTCGCTATGATTAATAGTTCCCGAGAAATTTTAAATTATATTAATCATATATTTCAAATAAATTTCCATTTTTCAATAGAAAGTAGTAAATTACATCAGTGGTATATCATGTGCATGATATAGTTTGGACGCCACAATGCATCTCATTATTTATTGCAATCGTGATGATATAATTTGATACTATTTTTTGGAAACATTTGACAAGCAGAGATGTGCTTTGTTTTGAAACTAGATTTTCTATCTATCTAGATAATATCTACTAGATTTTATAGATTTTTTTTAGACCAAGAGGTTTTTTGAATAAAGAAATATGTAAATAAAAAATATATATTTCCTGTTATAAAACATATGCTTATTTTGTCTTCAATCAATGTTAAACACTTCTCTTGCATATATATCTATTTAAACATGTCAAATTTGACGGGAAATCTCTCGAATGAAGAGGCAATTTGCACCCGTCATACCATGATGGGTTATTTTTCCTAGTAAATTAATAAAATCCAAGAACTAAATTTAGAAAATAAAGTAAGATGTGATTAAATTTATAATTATAGATTGTAGAACATGTTAGGTTGGGGGAAAAGTTTCTTCTGATAGTACAGAAAAACTGAAACAATTATTTTCCATTTTTTAAATGATGTCCATTGAAACAATGATTGTAATACTATGTCATTTTTCAGGTCAAATAATAATTCAGTCCCTTAAGAATATCCAGGATTTCTAATCATAAATATAAACTGAGTGTTTTCTCCAAGCTAACTTTGTATGGAATTAGTGAAATGTTAGCTTGAAGTTCAAGGTCAGGTCTATATGATGGTAGCATAAAATATTACCAGCTAGTTTATCCAAATTTTTGAAGGGCGGCTAAAAGTCTACCTGGTCTAGTATTTTTATGATTGAACACAGTGCATTTTTTGCTTATCAAATCAAACAGCTTTCTTTTTTTATTTGCTTGTTTCCAATATTATTTGTCACTTATAAAAGAAATTACAATTTATTGTTTAGTCAGGGTCACAGCATCTCATGATGGAAAATTCTTTTCCAGTCTTGTCAAACATACAGCATCACCTTTCTTGGCACCTGTCTGAATCTGGTCATCACTTAGGATAATTCATTTCTTTGAACCATAATCTTATTTTAATACAGTTGTCACATGTGATCCATTTTTCATTATCCATAATCGGACACTCCAAAAATTGGATCCATTTCATTTTGCTTTAACAATAATTCCCAGGTTTAAACTTCATCCATGAAACTTTCAGCTGTTAGATCACATGGCATCTAAATATTAAATTTTTTTTTCTCTCTCGAAATTTCTTCAAACATTTTATGGTCAATGCTTAGTTCTTTATAAATGTACAGACAGCGTATAGGAAAACCACGGTCAATTTTCTCAAAGATTTTGTCAACTTTCACATCGACTGTCTCGACAAGTACACTTGCGACACCAAAATTTCAGATTTAAAACATCTTAACCAAATCTGGGCTATTCTTTACCCTTTAACTGTGGATACTTTCTTATACAATAAATTCTGGATTATCTGGCATTCAAGTATCCGGAAAGCTCAACTAACCGGAAAAATCAGAAAAGGAGTTTTTCGAAAAATTTTACATCCGCGTGCCGTTCCATTCACGGGGATAATTTATTTCTGGAATGCAATGTCCGCTCCGTACGGAGGGGTGTAGAAGGGGGACAAAAGCAATATACAGTACTGTGACGTACACAGACTTGTTTTATGGAGGGTCAAAAGCAACAGTGAGAATCTCCCCGTAAAAATGAAAAGGTCCTCACCTTTCGCCGAAAAACGAGACCTAAAAACGAAATCGACAGAATCGGTTTAAAAAAATGCTCATGGTGTGTTACTCCAGATTGGTAAGTCTTTTTTTCCTCCTTTATTTATTTATTCTCCGTATACGGGCAGATGTTGATTCCAATTAAGTAATATCATGTGCGGGAGATTGGAGGCACACGTATTGCGCAATAACCTTCGCGATCTTTTTAAAAGATAATTAGTTAGATAATTAATATTCAATCTGGGATTTGTTTATGATCACTTAAGAGTTTTATTATGCTTGCTGAGTAAAATATTTTTCAGTTTCGTCAGCTATTTGTATAATTTTACAATCTATATATTTACGGTAAAAATTCGGCTACAGATCATACTTTTTTTTTATCATCAGTGTTAAATTGAAATCTTCATAATATAATGTAATGGAAGATACAGAAGTATTCTTAAAAATTATATTTAATGCGCCTTTCAAAATGACAAAAACAAATTATTTGCAGAAGAAAAAGGAAAGGCTGCAATCTACCCCCTTCCCATTTTTCCCGTCACACTCAACTATCCGGACTTTTCAGGTATCCGGAAATCGGCGTTTCCCGAGCATGCCGGTTAGTTAAGCTTTTACTGTATATGTGGTTTATAAACCACAGCCGCAATTAAAGGGTAAATGAAACTGCAACATGTCTACGTACCATCATTTTTTTTGTCATAAAATTTTTAAATGTGTGGAATTTCTTTATTTTCCTCCTTTTCAGGCAACTTTTCATGCCAATAATGAAATTTAAAAATTCCTTTTTCTTTGCAATAGTTCTATAAAATTGTAGCATTCCAAATGTATATTGTCTCAGTCCATTGCAATAAGCATTACGAAACATACGATTGCACATGTATCTATTGGTAAAGCACAAAGAAAAAGTTTCCCTGACCCAATATTCAATTTGTTTCACCCATTTATTAATGTGATATAACTGAAAATGGATTATGAAATTTCAAAATAAATGAAAATTAAAGTGCTTACTTCACTCCTCAAAGCATACTGCCGTTCACTCATTCGAGAGAAACCTGTTGTGAACACTAACCCATTTCTCAAGAATATTGCTTTTTGAGGCTTAGCCCCCTCATGCCCTAAAGCTTCCTGAAAAATAAAGTATATAATGTACACAAATCATGCATTTTTATTTTAATATCAATTACAGCTAACACACAAGCAACTAATTCTCATAACCATTAAAAACTACCACACAAAATGATGGGCAAAATATGCCACTTAGTGAAGCATTCAGAAATAAAGTAACACCATTATTTCTGCTTGCATAACTAACTCATTTTCAAGACACAATAACAACAATAAATTGGAAAATAACCATCTCCATTCTGGTAGAGACCACTGTTAGAATTTACAGTCAAATTTAGTCAACTGAATAGGTAAAAGTCTATAAATGAAATCTAATCTTCCAGTTCATCACCACTAGAGTACTCATACTTAATATATAGATTCTCTGGTTATTAAGAAAATACATGAATAAACCATATGATAATGGGAATTTTCATTTCAGGTAGCATGCTGATGAAATACGAACAAGTGTGAATGGATATTGCATGCTAAAAGCCCTTCTGATACAAATTTAAACTTTATATTACTGGTGGTATTACACCCTGCTATTTTAACCTAGCAGAAAGGTGTTTTCTTTTAATTACAGTAAATAAAAGTTTACAATTAGGCTTCATATTTACCACAAAATTCCACAGAATTTTTATAACCTTAAATCTTCAAACCACAATGAGAATGAACAGGAAAAAGCTACAAAATATACAATTGGCTGAAATTTCTTACTTGTTCCATATCACCATTTCGTGGATCATAAATTCGGATTTTCTTGTCTTTACAAGTAGTAACAATCCGATTTCCTTCCCAGTTCCAGCATACAGAATAGATGAGATCAGGCTGATTAATAGAATGTAATATTTCAGCAGTGCCAACATTCCAAATTAAAATCTTTAAATCAGCACCTGGAAAAAATAACTCATTAAAATTCTAATGCAACAGCAGAACTACTTTATGAAATTCCAACTATACTAATTAAATTCTGGAAAGATAAAACTGTAATTTAATACAAAGAAGCATATGAATGAATATTTACCATTTATTAATTTATGCAATAACAAAAATTGTGGAACAGAAGCAATATTGTTAAAGGTTTTTACAAAAGGCATAAAATATTTGTAAAACATATTAAATGAGAAATTACTGGTATTGCTTAGTAGGGGGAAGTTACATTCTTTTATATTGCTTTCTTAACAATCATTTCACTTTTATTTCAAGACTAAATTAACACTCAGAATAGAAAAACAATTATTCATAATGTTGCACGATTCCTTAGATTTAGAAACTTAATAAATAATTTTCAACAAAGTGAAAAGAAAACATTTATACCCACTTGCACTCAAAAGAACATTGTTGGCAACTGGGTTCCAAAGAATTAGACCAACCCTCCTTTGGTGGCCAATGAGTTCAACAATGGGATCTGTCTGTGGGCGAACTAGGCCTCCATCCGGTATCTGCCAAACTCGTACGATACCATCCTCTGAACCACTGGCAATGACATTGTCATTGAAAGGACACCATGCAATATCCAAAACAGGGCCTCTGTGTCCACTCACAAGAGGGTAATTGGGCTCAATTCTGCCAGTCTGTAAAAGAAAGCAATTTTGTTCAACAGCATATTGTTGACAAAAAATACTGTATTCAACTTTTGTGCAAAATATCTTTAGATAACAGTCCCCACACATCTTGATTTCTCACACTTGCCTGCTCTTCATAGAAGAATTAAGTCCAATAAAAATAAGAACTGAATTCAAATCTGGAGACTCTGTAATCAACTTTTCATCGAATTACTGAACTGTTGTCTATGGTTTTTATTTGCATATTTCATTTTAGAAAAATTTTCATATTTATTCATTATTAACCAATATAACCAGCATTGCTCAATTGAAAATATTTTCATGTCTTTTTGTTAATAAAATATTAGATATTTAATTATCACAAAACCATCACTAAAACCATCCTTAATGCTGCAGTATTAATCCACTGTGGGGGAGGGGGGCACCAAGAGTATGTAGATGAGAACACACCAGATAAGACAGCAAGATCTTGCTTATCTGGTGGGTACAAAAATAGTGTAAAGTCGAGTTGCCTGCACTACGATGATGAGATGTATCTGCTTACGAGAGAGGTTGGGCCGAGGCTGGTGTTGGTCATTAGGACTCCACCCTCAGTTCCCATGTTGATGTTGTGATGACTATCATTCAGATGACCCCATATGCTTTTTCAGGTAGATCTTGCAGAAATCCAGTTATACTTTAGCATTTGCGAGCAAAATTGGAAGTACTTAAAACAAATACTTAAAACAAAAAGGCTGCAGTTACTGCATATCAAATCAGCTGTTGAGCGCTATGTAGCGTAAATGTCATAGGCAGGAAAACAAAAATACAGAGTGTTTCAAAACTTGTGGTAGTTATGTTAGATGATAGCACACAAATAGAGAAGTACAAAACATCATACAAAAGTATGTTCGAAACTGAACTGGAGAAGTGGTAGAGCCAGTTTTCCAGTAATCAGTCCCATATTATATTGTAATTTGAGTAATTTTGATTGGATTTGAACAGAGAGTAATATGTTTTAGGGAGGGTGAAGAAAATACAACTAATGAGAACTTTCCAATAAGTTGTCATAAACTTAGGTTAAAAAGTAGTCAAAGTTAGAGGAAAGTCACTTTTTAACCATTAACATCTAAGTAATTGAAGCTATTGAAAAACTTTCAGTACAAAAATTGTTTGTTTAGACGAGGCGATAATTTATCTTATTTGAATTATCTTTTTTCTTTCAATAGTAAGAAAGTTATGAAGGAAAAAAATATACAAACTGGGCCGATATTTTGCCCTTCTCGCAACTTATCTCTCAATTGTTTAAATCCAATCAAAATTATTCTAGTTATCATGTTCACAAGATAACATGTGACAGACTGTTGGAAAGTGTTCTCCAGCACTTCACTGGTTGAGTTCTATGCATACATTGTATGATTATTTGTGCTTGTCTAGTAGTATTGTATCTCCGTAACTAGCATAAGTTTTAAAACACCCTGCATACTTAAACATTAGTACCCAATGCAAGTAAATGCATTTTTTTAAAAACATATAACCATGATGTTTTGTACTTCAATATTTTTTCATCCTTACAGCTGCTTACAACTTCAATGGAAGAACTCTTTTCAAAACATTTATTCTGTAACAGCACAATTTCTTTTTTCCAGTTAAATTATCCTTTAGCGAAATTGCTAGCAAAACCTTACTACAACTTCTTTGACTAGATGTATTTCCCCAAATAAAGATAAGTTCATATGAATATAAAACAATAACAACAAAACATTTTGCTATTAGTCCAAAAAATATTTCTCTTATGAAATTACTTACTTTTGAAAGTGGAAGCACCATAAAAGCTCCTCCACCAGCAGCTTCAATAACGATTGCTAAAAATTTAGGATTAATAGCACAGAAGCTGGAATCCCACGAGTTTGACGTAATCCGAATGTTGTCATAACACTGTTCACGCTTCAATGGCTGTCCAAAAATGTGACGAAATTTACTGCTGCGTACAATGCGAAAAGACATCTGAAAATAATTTTTTAAAAAATTATTAAACTCTTACGATTTACTTATATAAAAATTTTAAAATAATTAAAAATGAGATTCAACTAATGTGATTTAATCCATACTCTTTACCGATTAATTCACATCAGATATTCATTTTACATGAGAAGAATCTTCACATTAAAATTTGGCACAAAAGTAACTGCGTATGTATACAAGGCAGAAATTATCATATGTGAACTTCATTAATGATGTAACTGCTATAAATTTAATAAAGAAGTGTGAATATAATTCAAAAGTTCGAAATTATCTATCTTTAAAATAGCTTGGAAACTGCATTAGATCACCTGCTTTTCTCTATCAGATTTTAAAGCATAATGTTAAAATGCAATAATTTATTACAAAGGTTTTTTGGAGCATATCAGTTATAAAGAAGTAATTAAAAAATTGTCATTAAATCTTACAATTAATGGAACTACTTAACAATGAAATTGTGTTAATGAAAGTCTTTGTGGGAAATGTTTTAATAAAGTTTTTCTTTATGAACATTGTATTTAAAACCATCATTCTGTCTAAATGTTTAGTTTAATAGTTTAAGTATTTATTTTCCCTAGGGATGTCTGCATGTCATAATATCTATGTACACGTTGTCAGCACCAACTTCTATTTCCTATTCCTCTTACAAAACCATTTGAGTTCGACATTAAAATGGCTCGAAGCATTTTACTTCCAAAAGCGTGTTAACTGTATTAAAACACACTGGTAAAAAGAATTGAAACATCTTACAGAATACTGGATGTATTTCCTAATATACTAACTATCTTAAAGGACTTTGTTTACAGATTTCAGTGTAAAATTGATGAAATAAAAAAGAATGTAAATCCCTTAGCTTTCAACAATCGAATAGAAAAATGCAATTAAATATTTGTTTAAACAATGAAAATGGTTTGAATTTCATTGCAACAATGAAATATATTGTTGTAAATTATGCCCAAAAATATTTTTTAAAATGTCTTAAAATTAGAGAAAAAATTGTATAGCAACTTAATTAACATCATTGAAAAGGTAATTTTTGCGTTTTCTGATGGTGTAAAAATCCTTTTTGTGGAGTAATATTTTCTGAAGTTATTAAGGAAAAACGGCAACATTTCGCTTACTTTTCAATTAATTAAAATTTTAAAAAACGTTTTCCGAGGTGCACATTCCCACCTTCTAAAGTATGTCTGTGCCAAATTTCGTAGCTCTAGGTCCAGCGGTCTGCCCTGTATAGCGCCAACACACACATTGTCCTTTATTATAAGTTGAGATGCGACTTCAAGTTATATTTATTTGAAATTTTAATTAAATATTTAAAGTAAGATCTTGACATTTTTACAGTTCTATTGTGAATTATTTCCGACATGATTATCATTCAAAATATTTTCGCACATTTTAACATGCAGGAAATTTCCTTTTAATGATATTATTTCGGATGCCAAGCAACTTTTGATTTAATTTACCACATTTTTAATCCGATTTCAAATTACAAGAGGAATCAATATTTCAACAAATTGATTACAGCACTAGAAATAGAACGGACATATTAAAGCATTACATTAAAAAGGATCCGATTTTTTTTTTTTTTTACCAACATCTCCAGTGGCAGAATACTTTTCAATAGTCTGCAACGGAGGTTGGGTCTCTTAAAAATAGTCTGCAGAATAGTGCGCGACTATAGATATTTTGCTTTTTTTTTTTTAAATATTTACATCAACCTACAACTATTAAAATACGACAAACATAATTTAAAAACCATATAACATCTTTATTATTTGCATAATATAATTGTATAAATTAATAAACAAAAGCATATGAAGATCAATCTTTTCTTTGGGCAGATAATTAACAATAATGAAGTATCAAGTTGTTTCAGAAATAATATTAAGCATACTACACAAATACCTATGCAGAAAATTATATTTGGGTACTTTTCCGTTTTAAACACAGCACTTGGTGTCTTTCTGTTTTGGTGAATTTTTCAAAACAATACACCTCTAGCTCATATAAATGAAATATTCTTCAATATGTTGGATGTTATTTAAAGATTTATGCCTCCTGTTTATTGTTAAAAAAAAGTACGCTAAAAAATGTCTTGTATGTTTTTAATTTAAAATGCAATAAATAATTTCTTTTTTATGAAACAAAAACTTTGAAACTTTTTAGCACATTTATCCTGATATGCATTTTAATGGTTTGTATGCAAACTGATAAATTGTTCTGCGATTATCACATATATAAGATTTCATAGTATCATTGTTTATTATTTAAAACAAGGACGAACAGAGCTGTCTTCCTCTAAAATTCTTGATACAACTTTTGATTTTATGGAATTTTGCGTTTGAACATATGTAGATACATTTTGAAAGTGTGTATAATAACGAATTTCATATTTCTTAACTAATGCTTAGAACGCTTAAAATTGGGGCAATCTTGGCTTGAACTCTGTTCCTCGTCTTTATGAAATTCAGAATTTGTTCTTTAAAAAAATGATTGATTTGTAGCCGTATAGATCGATTGGCATTTCGGAGGTTTATTTTCAGGCTGGCGTAAATAATGCTGCTTTAAGTTTTTTCGTAATCATGTCGAATCGCAATCAAGGGGAAAAAGAGAGGGGAGGGGGGTTGCGAAGATTGCGAGATGATTGCATATTTTAGCAATGTGAGTTTTATAATAAGAGCTAAGTTCTTTAGAAAGTCTGATTAATAACTTTGATATCTTTCATGGTGGGATTTATTTTATGAGCACATGATAAACTTTATAACAAAACAGTCTGCAGACACTGTCCAAAATCTGCGACGTACGACGCAGCGTCGCGCTGTTTCTGCCAATGGGCCAACATCGATGTTTCCTTGTTAAATCTAACAATTAGGATTGTCCGATTTCGCATTTCAAAAATATATTTATTAATGCAGAAATTATTTTAAATCATTCTCCGGTTACATTTTTAAATGATATTTAATTTTTTTTTTTTTTTTTTTTTTTTACACTAAATTTGCTTGAAATCAAAACTGAATCCGTACTTTGCGAGCATAGTACGAAGTTCTGAAGAGAAAGGACTTTTTCTAATGAAGCCAATGGCTTGGTAATTGTTTGCTTTGAGTTTTATCTTCCATTTAACAAATCAGTTCCCGGGTTGGCTTAGACACATCTAAAAGTTATAAAAGATTTTCTGTGATGATCTAATCACATAACGTTATCAGCAAAAAGGATCCATTCGCTCGAAAATACATAAAATTGGATTAAAATTTTATCCTTCCAATTTTTTAGCCACATCTCCGATTTTTTTCCCTTTTAGTGGAGTGTCCTTAAGACTTTGGAATAATTTCCCGCAAAATAAACTTAACGCGGAATATTAAATAAAATTTTTTAAAAAACCCTGAAATATTACGTTTTTTTGCAAATTATTTTTAACTGAACTTTATTTGTTGGGGGGGGGGGGGTTTAATGCCAGCAAAAGAAAGAACAGGAAATTTCAAATAGAAAATGCACATAAAATGGCGTTTTATAATTAAATAAGCAAGAATTTATTAAAAGTCTCACAATTTTGCAAATGAGCTGGTGTGTTGGCTAGTGAGGCAGCGAGTGCGACACATGGCGCAAAAACACTTCAAGTACCCTTTCCCATTAAAAAAATCTTTAAAAAAAATCAACTTCGATTAAACATACATCAAACTAAAAGTTCTATATATCTGTAAAATAAAAAATGCTGCTTTGAATATTAGTATTCGAAACATAATATTTGATTACATAAAATTCCCAACTTAATTCGGCATTTCGCAGTAGTGTAATATGAGCAAACTAGCTGTGTAGCCCGGCGTTGCACCAGCCATCTCGAATGATGCGTCATTCCCTGGTGGAGAGAAAAAGTGTAGTCACGCGAGGCCTTGGAATTCCTAATTTTTCATATGCCCGCCTCCGTTTTTTTACAACAAATTTTGTCACTTACTTTCCCCAACAAACGTCAATATTCTTTCAAATCTAGTCTTTTTATTACTTTATTTTCATATGCACGCCTCCCGTTTATTTTTTCTACAAATATTGTCACTAACTCCCCCCCCCCCCCAAAAAAAAAAACGTAAATCTTCTTTGAATCCTATATTGTTTAATTAAAATTTTTAAATCCAGCCTTTTAATTACAATATAGCTAATAACCCAGCGTTTCTCGGGATCCACATTTTTTCATATGCCCGCCTCTGTTTTCTTCTCTACAAATATTGTCCCAAGCTTCCCCACTCTTGTTGGATTAAAACTTTTAATTCTAGCCTTTTTACAACCTTAAAACAGTAGGGCTTGAATGAAAACGCGAGAATTCCAATGTTTATAAATTAAAACAGGTTAGAATAATATTTTGTTTTGCAAAAGAAAACTAAAACGAAATAAAAAACAGAAACGATAAACGATTTAATAGTACACGAAACTGATAAATTAAACACCAGAAACATATATTTTCTTGTCCGTATTTGTATAATAATGGAAAAAAGGATAAAAATGAATAAATATTTTCCCCAATAAACGTAAATGTTGCGAAATGAAACACCGTACGACAAAAAAAAAAAAAAAAAGAAAGAAAAATGCAGGTAATCGATTTTTTTTTCCCGATTTTTATAAATCAAAACTCCAAAACGCGGAAGCTCCCTAAAAAAGAAATCCAAAAACCAGATGCAAGAACAACCGATGTGACAGATAGTTATAGGAGCTGCCGATAGATGGTATCACACAATATTTATATACATGTATATATATACATGCATTTTGACAGTTTTTAATTAATATCTTTCTAACTAATTGCAATTTCGGAATTTAAATGGTCGAAATGGATTCCTTGGATTATTTCCCATCTTTTGGTACTTTCAACTCGTTTCAGGATTCAGTGGTTCGTGAGAAGATAGCCGGACATAGATACATATTACGAATTTTAATAGTGTAGATACGGCATGTAATCAAATTGTCGGTGGTCGCAACGGCAGGCTACGCAGCACTGGTGAATTTGGCGCACATTTCGGCTGCTGTTGAGCTTCGAGGAAAACAGTTCATTACGAATTTGCTATTTTGAATTTAAAAAAAAAATAATGTGAGATTCTTTTTCAGCAACGTAACGCATTTTCAGTACCTAATTTTATTTTAACAAGATGTCGAAGATTAATAAGATGTTTTTATTATCAAAAACACTTTTAAAAAATCCGCACTATTTTAAAATATAAGCTTTGATTCTACTCATAAGTAATAATAATAATAATCCGAAATGTTTCAATTTAAATTCACGATGCGTGTAATTATTTTAAAGAAATAGTTTTTTTCTTTCTGAAGGCACTCCACTATCTGGATTGTAAACGAATTTAAAACACATAGGAAAAAAGATGAAAATTATTTAATTTTCTAAGAAATTGATATACAATTTTGACTTCAGAAATTTAATAAACGTTGTTGAGATGTGAGTCACAGAATAAATAGAAAAAAAACTCCGACACAGGCATTTCAGCACATTTTCTGAAGTTTTAGCCAAACCGCTGACTAACAAACAGTATCACCTATAAATCCTGCTAAAATATTACACTTGTAAAATTTGTATACCTTAATCACGATAATATGTAACTAGAACTCAGTAATTATCACTGATCCTAATGGGGGGGGGGGTGATATTTGGACATTTTTGTAAAATGCTGCTTGAAGACAGAATTTCGGAAATACAAATATCGGGCAATTTTTACATTTTTAACAATAATGAACTGACATAAAGGAGATAGTTTTAATAATTAAACTAATCAAGTAATGAGAAGCAGATAAATTATTACTGTATGTTTTGTAAATGACTATTATTATAGGAATGACCCTGCATTCGAACCTTCTAAAAAAACTTTTACACAGGTATCCATGGTGTTTCAAAGCACTGATAACCATTTTACTAAGTTAACTACCACATCTTGTTAAAGAAGTGAAAGCTTCCCAAAGGAGAAAATAACACCATTATCTAAAATCAGATCGCTTGAATAAATAATGTCTTTCATTTTTCTGATGAAAAAATCAAATTGGACTTTTCGGACAAGGCATTTCCAACAGGTATAAAATCTTTGAGAGATGTGTTTAAGGGAAGGAAGCCAAAGCATATACAAGAATGTAGTCTTCATTCATTTGACACCGATATGTAAAGACCAGCATGTGTTTGTTTATTCCTACTTTAACCCACTCAGGGGGTCACCTCGAGAAAGAGGATGTGAAGCGAGCAGTGTAGAATAGGTTCTCGGTTTCCAGACGACATATTAGGAGGGAAGGACAGTCCTTTCCCCAAATGGTGGAGAGTTTGCTGGATGGTTTAGTTATATTAACGTAATTTTAAACCGCAGGCAGATGACGAGGACGACACTTTTGCTGGCACCCCCTCTCCAAGCTTCCGCACCACCCCTACGGAATGATGTTTGTCCCCCCCACCACGTATGATTTAACGCGCAAGAGCCCACATTCATGGCGGATCTTCAGTGGAATCGGGCTTCGAACCTGGAACCCTCCAGTCCCGAAGCCGAGATCTTACCACTAGGGGCGACTTAACAGGGCCTATTTTGCAATAAGCACAGAGCCCGCTTTTGGGATGCGTAGCAGCTAGTCATTCACGATTAAGCACGTGGCTGAAGTTACTAGGTGCGTTTTCTATCTACGGACCAGTCTACTATATACGGGCGTTAAAATTTCTAACTACAACAACGCTAAATGACAACAACTATTACTACAAAAATAATATCTATACAATTTTGATGTTTCTAACTGAAACATCTGAAGGATTCTACTTAATTGGCAAGGAACCTAAATATTGCTAAACACTGGAACTAATGAAAGATACGGACAGAGGAATGTCATTCATTCATTTACGTTTGTATAGAACATAATCAATTATTAACAGTTTTCTTTACTCTGCACTTGCTGGAAAGACTTCAAGCAGAAGCAAAAGAATCAGCTTGCTTTCATATCCTCAGTGCTAAAGATATCGCTCGCCCTTATAAAATAAATATTTTTCACAAAAAAAATGTAATGAATTCCCCCATTGTTATAAGATTCCGTCACGGTTTAGTGTCTGTTCGTGACATCGCAAGCAAAAAATGCGTACATGTCGTCATCCCTCATTTAGCAGACGATTAAGAGAAAAATATTCGAATGCCTCGACCGGACCAACAGAATTCCGAAAGAGTTCATGCATTCAGAAAGACTCATCGTTGTACCGAGACGCACTCCTTTTTCGCTTAAAAACTACTCAAAAATTCAGCCGCCGGTGACATGCAAAATAAGCGCCAAGTTTAAAATAACAATAAAATCCTTTTTTGCTTCTGTAAGAAAGGAGGGAAAATTCAGTACAAGAAACATAATTTATGATACAGTTCTCACGGAACATCCGTTCTTATTTTATTCAGGCACAAGTCTATGGCATTTAGTGGAAACAAATTTTTGCTCAATTCATCAGTTAATGCAAGTCTTAAACTGCAGACCGTGACCCCAAATAGGACCACAGAGAAAATTCTAGGTGCTTCCAAAATTTTAAAAGCATGCAATTTTTATTTATTTTACAAATATGGCAACCGCATTGATAAAATTAAACTTCCGTTAAAATTGATATATTTCATACCGAAGAAGTCGGGTTTGAAATCATGAAAAGCAAAAGCTATAGATAGCAGATCAGAACAGGAAGACAGACCAAAGATGGATAAAAAACATTTTATTATGGGCTATGTCAATCGCCTATCTCATCTCGAGATACATACAGACATCTAGCTCTTCTGAAAGTAAAAGTAATACAAGCAAATATATACAATTTTGTAAGTGGTTACAAATACAGTTAAAAGAAAGAGACCAATTACAAAACACATCGAGCGCCATGCATAAGATATCTGGCGCACAAGAGCCTTGAATTTGAACCCGATTACAAAGAAACGCGAGACAGGATTGCATCTAAAATTTTCCATAAAAAATAAATGTATTTTTTTTATCAATTGCTTTACACTCTAGGTCTTGTATATCGGGCATCCAAGTTAATCGTTCGGTTCTCCGAATGTAAATATCATACTTAATATACTTCAATTTCAACTAGCCTCCTTCGCTAGAATATGATTTCACCGAGTTCGACCGAATATATGAACATGACCGAGAATATGATTTCAATTGAATCTTGCATAATTTTATATTCATGGTTCCCTTAAAGCGTAATTTTAAACTTCAGTTTGTGGTAGATATTTAACCCATATTCTTTTAGTGATCTTGCACCCGTTCTGTTCATTGTCTACATAAATGTCCCTAATGTAATCAAATAACTGACCATGTCATGAAACATTCAATTGCATGTTGTCGGCGCCGTCTTCACTTTTTTAGAACCTCTTGCAAAATATGCATTTCATTTCAACATTAAAATGGCACAGAACATTTGTAACACGGCAAATAGTGAATTGGAGAAAAAGCTTTAAACGCCGCAACTACGCTAATTTTAATGATATTTTTTCCTTTACTCCTTTCAATATAAAAACAGAATTGTTTTGGAATAAACTTTCCAAAAATGGAAGAAAAAGGAAACACATTAACAAATTACCGTTATGATGAGAATAAACATGATTGAATTATGTGAACTTTCTGAAACACGCGAATCTGTCGTTTTATTAAAATGATCACCTTTTCTGAACTTAACAAAGGAAACTTTAAATATTGGGATATGAGTGGCAGTGTCGTAGCTGTAACTTTTGCCGCCCTTGGATAATTTGCAACATGCCGCCCTTCCTTTTCAAGTTATGTACATAGGGCACATAAACCCTAAAATAAAAAAAATTCAAAGTGGAAAAAAAAACTTTATTAGTCAAGTAATTCGTCATTTGATGCTCTCTAACTCTGCAGATAGGTCGTAGACCTATAGATAGACGCAGATATCTCGCGCGCCCACCCACTAGTCTTTCACATATCGGTAATTGACAAAATGCGAAAAGTACGAATTAACTTTATTTTTACGTATACAATGATTCAGCTTACTGTCGCAGCTCTTCTTAGTTAGAAAATTGTTTTTCTGTACGTCTGATTTTGCCGCCTCTTCGGAAGTGCCGCCGGGGGCGGAACTCTCCTCCCCCTTTAGCTACGCCACTGATAAGGGGAGTTTAGACTGGATGAAGATGGGGGTGCCCGAAAAGAACCGATTCCCGAAGAAACAGAGGATGCCCGAATTAAGTTCAGAAAATATGATCACAACAGATCCGAGTGTTTGGGGCAAGTACACAGATTTCGACCCTGTTTATTTGCAAGATCATGGTAATTTGTTAACAGGTTTCTTTCACTCCGTTTTGGAGGTGTTATTCCAAAACAGCTCTGTTTTTCTTTTCGAACAGAGTAAAGGCAAAAATAGCGTTAAAATGAGTAGAGCCGCAGATTTCGTTCCCCACGGCTCTTTCTTTTTATAGATATTTCAGTTGTACTTGCCGTCCGCCCTCAAGTTCCCGGTGCCAACATATTTTGTTTCCAAAACATTTTAAATATCCTAGATGAAGTGCGTAAAAACCGCGTGTTTTTTCTAAAAGACGTCTTCATCTCTTACAAAGAGACTGGAAATCTCTTGAGCAATTTGTTCGTTGAAAATTACACAATGATCTAAAAACACAAACCTTTGTTCGTTTGATAGAACACCAATAGTTTTTTAACCTATGTGGGGGAGAAGAAAAAGGATTAATCAGCTTTTATACATACATTCCGAATAATGTTTGACGTAAGTCTACTGCATTTCCAAGAATGATTGCTTTTGCCAAAAAAAAAAAAAGTGAAGATTTTCTCCCTCTCTATTTTTTTCTTATATTCCCACATGAGGATGGATATAACTTATTGTGTGTGGTCCAAAAATTGTGCTCATGTGTTATGCAAACATTTTCTCGATTCCTCTAAAAGTTATAAAATTTCTAGTTTGAAACTTTTTCTTTTAGATTTTGTTATCTTGATGCTATCCGGCGATAACAACTGTACCTATTACCAGAGGAAAACCATATTTACACCATTTTAATATTCAAAAAATATGTTTTCAGTGATACCGACTTCAATGTCCTTCAATTTTAACCCTTTCTAACTAGCAATATTTTTAAATGTATTTTTATAACAATATTGCCTGCATATGTAATGCAGTTTGAGGGATGTACTCCAATTATTTTAATCGCATGTTTCTTCCACTAAAAAAACTAATGACTTAAAAAACAAGCTAAGTCCAAGTTTAAATGGGAAAAAAAATTAAGTGTATGTTTAGTTAAAGTACCTCTTTTGGTTGAAGGATAACGAAAGTTAATCGAAGAGTTTGAAAAATAGTTGAAATATAAAACCAGCGGCAATGTTCTCCTCTCGACTTTGTAGTATACTTCAACAATATAGCGCGTTTCCTGTTCGTCTTCAACGCACAGTGAAGAGAATCGAATTTTGGAACAGTATCTTCTCTCGTTGACGATCTAGGCCAGGGATTCCCAAACTCCCCCCCCCCCAAGTGCGTACCCCTTTGATTAGTCTTTATTTTTTTTAGCAAAATTCCCCTACTGTCATATCCACAACCCCCCCCCAACACATCCGTCTATGCAAAGAAGTCTTTTATCAATAAAGTTAAGGGCTTAGAGGTTATCTTCAAAGTCAAATGGCTGGAATTTATAACATGTGCAGGACTTATTTTTGATTTTACGTTTTATTCCATTTTTACAATAGTATTAGTTCAAAGTCCAAACAGATGAAATCACTATTGTAATAATTTCGCATTAACTTATAATGATGGCTAAAAATTACATTTCCTTTTCTCTTATTTTGAGGGTACGTTTAGGACTTGTACAATTTTCCTTTTTACACGAACTTGGGGAAACAAAATTCTGTGCCTTATGTTATTTTGCGTCCGCCATTACCGACTTTGAGTTCGCGTAATCCCAACTGGTCCTTTGCGTACCACAGGTTGGGAACCTCTGATCCAGGCGAAAACTTCACATTGGTTAAAAATTTGGATGTAAAGATCACATACCAAGATCATTCATGCATCTAGCTTGTTGCGTCTTTAAGTTATCGCGTTGACAAGCACATTAACAGACCTATCGACAGACTATTGACCTGATAAAGGATTTTCCAAAATCTGATACACATCTACAACTCCGATGATAAAACCATATGCCAAATTTCTTTCGTCGTCCGTTTTCGAATTGTCGTGTTCACATGCACACGGACAGAGAGCCAAGACTTTCCGTTAACGGATTTCAATCAAAATTTGACAGATATTTACGATTTGGTGCAATGAGCACATACCAAATTGCATTCGTCTAAGTTATTCCGAATCGTTTTTGAATTATTCTGATGAATGACCGAAAGAGACAGTTTCATTTTTTTATACCTAGAGAAGTTTAAAACGAGGAGATCCATCAAAATCTTGACATCGATTTTTTGTTTAAACGATTACAATACTTTCTCTTTCTACACTTCGTATACGAGAAAGAAAAAATAGATTCATAGAAAAGAAACATTCTCCATTTTTGACAGTTCTGCAATGGAATTTAAAGAATATTTTCAATGAAATAGAAGATGTTCTTTTGAAGCTTGCACCATATAATAAATCTAAGAAACTTTTAAAAGTCAATTTAAAAAGGACTTGGTTCTCTGTTTTCTGTGTATACTGAATTATACATAATCTCATGAATGTAACACAAGTCCATTGTGACTTTTAACAAACTTAATAGTTTTATCATTAAATTTAAGTAGATTGTTGTTTTCAAGGGCAAAATACTTACTTTTAATCTACTCAGTTTTTTAAATTCTGTATTAAAGGTCTGCTCATTTTGAAAGACGAAAGAAATCGCTAAATAGTAAGAATTTTTTCTCAAAATCAGCGCGTACGAGTAAATAAAAAAAATTTTCATTAACCTATTTTTATCATAAAGAGTCATCTAATGGCATATTTAATCTATTCAAATGAAATCGTGTTGGTTACAACAGTAATAAGAATGAAAAATTAATTTTACAAATGAAAGGTCCAGAGGAAAAACTATGAGATTTTTTTTAATTCTGATTTTGAGATTTCAGCGTCATGTGTTAGCTCAGTGAATGTTGTTTTAAGATATCTATTTGAAAACAGGTAGAACGATAAATTTCATCCCAATTATGCATATCAAATATCGGACATCTGGAGAAAACGATGTTCAAGTTAGAGAAAAAATTGTACGGCAACTAAATTGGTATCATAGAAAAGATTTTTTTTATAATTTTTTAGATGGTGTAAAATCATTGTGATATATTTCGAAGTTATCAAGGAAGAACGCCAATTCGCTTAATTTTTAATTAATTAAAATCTCAAAAAAAAAACCCAGCCCCGAAGTTTACATCCCCCCGTCTAAAATATATTTATGCCAAATTTCGTAGTTGTAGGTCCAGGAGTCTTCACTGCATTGTCCCAAAACACACACATTCTCCTTTTTTATTAGTAGAGATATGAATATGCTACAGATGTATTTTAAATAATTTTTTTTTGCACATCATGATTTGCTGTATTGCTTCAATACTTAATTAAAATAAGAATAACTATGATAATATTGTTAGCAACGTGTCAAAGACTGGAAGCTCAACGTTTTCCCCAGGACCCTTCAAAGATCGATTTGAATCAGGAAAAGCAAATGTACATTCACCATCATTAAATAAGCAAACGCCCTCTCATCCGAATATGGCAGACGGTAGGAAAAAGAAAACGTAGTACCTTTCTTTCACGGAGCATCAGTCGAGAAACGACAGCTTTCAGAGTCATGGCTTATTTCCAGGACGCTTAAAACAATTTGCTTCAAGAACAAAACGATTATTCGTATGACGGATTAGCTTTTCACAAGCCTCGTGATTCTCGGCGCACCGCATGGAAATTCTCAAAACATGTAAACTCATTAGAAAAGTTCATAAATAATGTTAGGATGATTAAGAGGTATAATATAATCTTGCATATATGTACAGTAAAACTTCTCTAAGCGGCCACTCGCGCATAGAAGTCATTCCACCCAACGGCCACTTTTCTTTGGCATGGAATTTTTGACATAATGTTAAAATAACCTCTAGGAACGACCACTCAAATCCATCTGAGCGGCCGAGTTGGTAGAGCCCGTTCAACTCCAATGAAATGCATTCCTTTCATCTCTCCCTTTTACTAAGAGTAGATGGAGGAAAGAACAAAAAATGCATACACTTAAAAACAATACCGGAAATCGGATCAAAATTAATCATTCCTTTCCCCATGTAAAGAGAAAAGTGAACTTCAGTCTCTTCCAGGCTTGGGCATTCAAGAATTCATCTGTGCTTTTCAGGTGCTGATTTGGACTCAGACAAAGAAGCTGCTGATATGGGCTGCGACCATAAAAATTTTCAGCTCAACAGAATAGGAAAAATAAATGATATAACTGCCCATTCCTCAACAACTACCGACAAAATGATAAAGGATTTACTTTTCCAAATAAAATAATTAAAAAAAGAAATGAAAAAGTTACCTCCGAAAAAGCTGAAAGATCAAAGCAAACACAAATTGTATGATTTTTAGGAAGAAAAAAAAATTGAATCAAGTATTAATTGCTTTAGATGATTTTTAAAATTCGCTTAATCAGAAATAAGAATTAAGACATGTTAAAATACGTATTTTGTACTTCCAAACATGAAACCCCTTTAGAGCGGCCAATTTGAAGTGTAGCCGCTGCAGAGAGGTTTCACTGTAAATATTTTCTTGGTACTTGCCCAACCACCCATGGTTGAATTTTGTTTATTCGTTTTTTTCCTATTACATATCACTGCCGTTTTTAATAAATTATTATCTGTATCTTAAACTAACGTGTTTGCCGCAGCTTGGCCAGTATTGGTCCTTGTGCCATAAAAAAAATAAATAAATGATTCAGTACGTGATGGACGTACACAAAACATCATGTATCATACAACCAGCGGGAGTGGCCTCCCCTCGACTTTCTTGCATACAGTGGAACCTCACTTCGAGCATAATTCGTTCCAGAAGCTTACTCGTAATGCGAAACAATTTTTCCCATATAAATTAAAGTGAATTGCGATAATGCATTCCATGCCAAAAAATACTCAAAAAATTTTATGCATAGCGTTTATTCAAAGAAAATAATAGACAAGATTGTTAAGGAGCGCGAATCATCTTCATCTTTTCTTTTATAGCAGAATCAGCCAATATGGAATGCGGATACGATTTGCAAAAAACAAATCGAAATAATAAGTTTATTATTTACGAAACATACTATAATTAGCAGAATTGAGTTCAATTCTTCATTTAGAAATTTTACTCATTTTTATAAGTGTTTGAAAAGAGTTAGAGTTTTTATATGAATTATGATATATACCCAATTCATTTTAGTAGGAAGCCGTCTAGAGACAGTTTTTTTCTAACATTTCAAATTTTAACGAAAATGAAACACAGCATTATCATTAAATAAATTTGTAGCGCGCATAGCCACTGCCTTATTACGGTGATGCTTCTCAATTTACGATGCAACAATTTCCCATGCTTTTAGAATTTCTCTTATTGCGTTAGAACAAAGGTTCCCAAACTTTTTTTCCCTCACGTACTCCTTGATTATTCTTTTTGTTTCCGCGTACTCACTACTATCGTATATATCCAACTCCTTCCCCAACCATCCGTCTATGCAAAGAAGTTTTTATCAACAACGTTAATGTTAGCTTAAAGGTGAAATGACTCGATTTGATAATATTTGTAGAACTTATTTTTGATTTTACATTTTATTCCATTTTTACAATAGTATTAGTTCAACGCCAAAGCAAATGAAATCAGTATTGTAATTATTTTGTTTTAACTTATAAGGATAGCTAAAAATTACACTTCGTAATAATCAATTATTCAAGTGGTATAGTTATTAAATAGCAAGTATTCATTTGGAGAAACAAAATTCTCGAATTTTTTAAATCCCTTATTGTTTTTTGTTTTTTTTTGTTTCCGCCATTAACAACTTTGATTTCGCGTACCCCAAATGGTCCCAAAGGGTACGCGTACCACAGGTTGGAAACCTCTGCGTTAGACGATCGTTGCTTTGCTGTTACCTCCGCCTCCTCTGACAAACTCTCCTCCACAACTTCGTTCTGTGAAACTCAATGCAACTCCATAAGGTCTTCGGTGGTCAGCTCTTGGTTGTGCTCTCATGATCTTGGCTAAAGACACAATCTCGTTGAATGCAGGTTCGACAGGTAATGTCTCAGACTCCTCAATGCCACATTCGACAACACTATCCGACCAAAGCAGAAATGAGGGTTCCCTTGGTTACCCCTTCCCATGCATTTCCGATCATTTTGAGGCAGGAAGCGATGTGGAATTGATATTTCAAAAACATTTTGAGAGTCAGGTTGGTCCCTAGACACCATGTTTGATGAGAAATAAGGCAAAATAACTTCTCCGTGGATAAGACAGTAGCAGGCGCAAAATCCGAAACATCCTCTTCTCGTCACTCATTATGCGAAACGTCACTCTTCAAGCGAGTCATTTTTTTACAATTTATTTTGTTCGTTATGCGAGATTCCACGGTACTTTCACAATATGGCATGATTGGTGGTTAGCTTCGTAGTGTAGTAAGGAGAATCAAGTACGCGTTTTGAACTTCTTTCTGACTGACTGGATCCAAAATTTGATACAAATCTATAATTATGGAAGACAAAACAAATATCAAATTTTTTGATAGCTCGTTCCATTTCCGAGTAATCGCGTTCACATACACACGGGCAGACAGACTAAATGCCAACGGATTTGGACCAAAATGTGTCACATCAACAATTTTGGTGTAAAAAAACACTCATCCATCCAACTTATGGTGCTTTTCAATCTTCGCTTTTTTATATACGGTTCAGCAACAGATACCCAGACTATTACTTTTGGACGATTTTACCCGGAAAGGGGTGCCAGGCAATGAATCACATGAGCGCATTTCCGGAGTTCTTTGTTAGATCACGCTTAGTAAAATGTAAACATCACCCTTCCATTCTTCACTTTCCCCCTATTTTGATGAAAATAACTCCGCCCGGCACATGCGCAAAAGCGCGGAGGGTTTCCGAATCCGTTGCTAAACAATACACGAATATACAGGCCGACAAGCAATCAGAAAGTTGACGGACTCGGTTTAAAATCTGACATATCTATAATTCAGGTGATAAAATCATGTGTCAAATTTCAACAATCTAAGATCGTTGTGTTTATGAGTTATCGTGTTCACATGAGTGCGGTCGGTCGGACGGAAAGACAGACTCCCCTTTGACGGTTTTCTCCCAAAATTTATAGAAATCTACAATTTTGGTACAAAGATGACAACCAAATTTCATTCGTCTCGCGTGTTACTTTTTTTTTTTTAATCATCGTGTTCACGGACAGATATAATTCTATTTTTTATTTCCCTAACAGTACCAGGATATTGAAGGTCAACTGCATCGAAATCATCTTGCAGTTAAAAATTCTGTTAGAGATAAAAATATTTCGAGTCAGGTTCGGTCGTCAATCTAATCAATTTTATCAATTTCAGTCAAGAAACAGAAACGGAAGGGCTTCCTTTCGAGAGGAAAAAGGAAACATCCGTACGCATACAAACTCTCCGCCGCAAAACTATCTCTGCTGCGGAAACGCAACTGTTGTGTACAATTCGGAAAAAAAACTCTTTCCAATGAAAAATGTTTGTTTAACCTATATTCTCAGATCACTCTCCTTCATTATCGCATTCAAGTTAAATATCTGACTTTTCAATGCATATGATCTATTCAACCAATGGATTTTACACAACAGTAATCACTGCTTAACATGTTCGAGGGCGTGAATGCCATAGCATTTATTTTTCAGTTCAATGTAGAAATAAATAGAATCTATATTTTTGCAGCTCAGGAGAACGTTTACTGTCCGCGAACATGTTAACAATTTCAAAAAATGGACAAATTTGTGTTAAAGAACGAATAACTACATGAAATACAGTAAAGCACCGTTTATACGTTTATCATTTATAGGTCATTTACATATGTCGTTTCATCACAGTCGTGATTCATTTGAATTCATTGTAATGATAAAGTACTTCGTTTATACGACGCAAAGGTTCGATTATGCATCGTTTTCCCCAGTTCTAAAATGTGAAAATTCCCTCCTTTCTGATATGTGAACTGTGATAAGGATATCAGGGCTTCGAAATTATTCACAATTGATGATAGAACACAAATTGTCTGGTGCTAATTTAAGAGATGATTAAGAAGTTATTCCACCTTCTTTTAAAGACACAATGGACTCCAATCAAGAACATCGAGCTTGTTTCTTTTGTCAAAAGAATAGTGAAAAAATATTCAATCAAATTAATTCGTTTCATAATGAAGTATTTAATACTCACAGACAATCAACATGCCACACGATGGTTAAAGATTTTTTTAATTAAGCACCTACCTGCATGCACATAAATCGCATAAGATATGTATAATTACTCAAGATATGCAATAAAGGTATGGTTTTCACACTTCAATGATAAATATTTAATTTTAAAATTTAATCATTGATTTCCATACTATGTAGCATTATTATACTACGCTATTTAAAAAAAACTTTAAAATTAACACTTTTAAATGAATTTGCATCAGTAGCATTAAATTTGTAATGATGAAAGTTGTTTAGTAAAATTTCGGTTATGCGTCTTTTCATTTATACGTCGTTTTATATCAGACCCTTGAAAGACATAAACGGTGCTTTACTATACTCTGAATAGGCAAATTTATATAGGCAGCATATAAAGCCTTTCAGATCTTATGTATCACTAGAAACTTATAAAACTAAACTTGTGTAGTAAAATTGCTATAAATTTTGTTGTATCAGCTCCGCCGAAAAAGTAAGTTTTGTGCGCCGAATACGGCCAGCGGACCGCAAGTTTGACATGGCTGTGATAAGTTGCAATATTCTTTTAAGAGGGGAAAAAATCCACCCCCTAAAAAAGGATCGAATATAAGCGCCTGAAACCCGAAGAAAGTGATGAGCGGTTGTGAACGGAGTTCTTGAACTCGGTGGTTTCCAACGTCTGACCATTGCTAGTAGTCCAGTCAACGAAGGATTTGGAGAAAAAAAAACATTAAATCATATTGTTTTGAAAATTGGTACACACACGTTCGTCAGGGACTTCTGATGAAGTACTAAAAGTCCCCGGTCCTGAGGAGGGAGCTCGCGCCGCCATCTTGGATTTTAATGTTTCTTGAATATCTCGAAAATTATTCAGTTTTCAATTACAATTGAATTAAAACATTAAAGAGCGTAAAATTACCTAAAAATACATGCTTTTATTGTTCTTCTAGCCTTGATAGTTTCCGAGATAATGGGTCTCAAAATTTGGCGCCATCTTAGATTCCATCCCCCCCCCCCTTTTTTTAGTTTTTCTTAAATATCTCAAACTTTTAAAACTAGAAGAAAAATAAGAGCCTGTAATTGTAGGGAGTTTTACGATCATTAATTTGTTGTATTGTATGTCATTGAAAATTGAATAGTTTTTGAGATATTAAAAAAAAAGGGATAAAATCCAAAATGGCGGCAAGCTTTGAGACCCATTATCTCGAAACCTTTTAAGGCTAGAAGAACAATAAAGACATGTATTTGCAGGGAATTTTACGCTCTTAAATTTGTTGAATCAATTTTAATTTGAAAACTGAATAGTTTTCGAGATATTCAAGAAACATTAAAAAAGAGGGGATGAAATCAAGATGGCGGCGCGAGCTCTCCCCACAGGAAGGGGGCTTTTAGCATGTTCATCAGGAGCCCCTCACGACCACGTGTATCAGTTTTCAAAACTATACGATTTAATGTTTTTTTCAAACCCTTCGTTGACTGGACTATCAACTAAGATTTTTTTACAAATTCATCCACTTTGAGACTAATTATCTCAAAAACTAATAAAAGCTACAAGAAAAATAAAAGCATATATTTGTAGGGAATTTTACGATAATTAATTTTTTGCATTATATGCAAATGAAAATTGAATAGTTTTCGAGGTATTCAAGAAAAATTAAAAAAGGGAGATGAAATTCAAGACGGCGGCAAACTTTGAGACCCATTACCTCGGAAACTACTAAAGCCAGAAGAGAAATAAAATCATGTACATTAGGGAATTTTACGCTCTTTAATTTTTTAAATCAATTGTAATTTGAAAACTGAATAGTTTTCGAGATATTCAGAAAAAACGAAAATGGGGGGATCAAATCCAAGATGGCGGCACGAGCTCACCCCCCTCAGGACAGGGGACTTTTAGTATGTTCATTACAAGCCCCTCACGAATATCTGTACCAGTTTTCAAAACTATATGATTTAATGTTTTTTTCACCCCATTTTTGGCCTTCGTTGACTGGACTACAGGAGAAAACGCCATTACAAATAGAGTTCCTCGATTATGATGATGAGATGCAACGTCCTTGAAATTAAGCGGGATTCCGTAATCTAAATATCCGATGACCGTTGTCTAATCGTGATAAGTTTTAATTTTGACCAATAACTAAATTTATTTCTAATATTTGAAGTTTACTTTTTAGTTTTAAATTTAACTAGCCTCTCTTGCGGCCCTCCGGGCTGGTTCGCAGCCAACACCCACTTTGCTCAGCACTACCCCTGCCACCTCAATGCTTCGAGGCTCTCAGCCACTACTTTTTACTTTCTCGTATACGAAGTATACAAAGAGAAAGTATTGTAATCGTCAAAAAATTCGAACTCGAGATTTTGACGAATCTCCACGTTTTAGACCTCCCCGATTCCGAAAAACACAATTTTGGAATTATGTCTGTCTGTGTGTGTGTCTGTATGTGTGTCTGTGTGTGTGTCTGTGAACACGATAACTCGAAAACTATTAGAGCTACGGGGATGAAATTTGGTATGTGGTCTTTAAACATAATTTGTAGGTTTCTATCAAATTTTGGACAAAATCCGTCAACGGGAAGTCTGTCTGTCTGTATGTTCGGGGTCATGCGAACGCTATAACTCAAAAACTTGAAAAGCCAGATGGATAAAATTTTATACACAGTTTTATCGTCATGAATGTAGGTACGTATAAAATTTTGGGCCAAATCCGTCAAAGGGTTGACTGTCTGTCGGTCTGTATAATCGCATACTTGTTCAGTTTTGAAACAACTCCCTGCGCATGCCTACTAGTGGCAATGCCTGTGCAAGGAAGGGACGCTCCGAAACTTGGCAGTTTGCCAAAAACAAATTCTTGAGTCATTTTGTAAGGAAGCAAACATTTAGGGAGTCTCGCCAGGTCCTGTTGCGCAAAAGAATGAGCAGAGGATTTGAATTTGTTTTGATCCTTCAAACCACGCGTGGTTCCAACTTTGGTTTACTTGCGACGGAAGTTTATTTGACGCCTTTTATTATTCTAGTTTTCTCTACACGTGTTAGGAGTATACGAGAAAGTTTAGGGGAGACCACTCCCGCTGGTTACTTTCTCGTATACGAAGTATACAAAGAGAAAGTATTGTAATCGTCAAAAAATTCGAACTCGAGATTTTGACGAATCTCCACGTTTTAGACCTCCCCGATTCCGAAAAACACAATTTTGGAATTATGTCTGTCTGCGTGTGTGTGTGTCTGTGAACACGATAACTCGCAAACTATTAGAGCTACGGGGATAAAATTTGGTATGTGGTCTTTAAACATAATTTGTAGGTTTCTATCAAATTTTGGACAAAATCCGTCAACGGGAAGTCTGTCTGTCTGTATGTTCGATAACATGCGAACGCTATAACTCAAAAACTTGAAAAGCCAGATGGATAAAATTTTATACACAGTTTTATCGTCATGAATGTAGGTCCGTATAAAATTTTGGGCCAAATTCGTCAAAGGGTTGATTGTCTGTCGGTCTGTATAATCGAATACTTGTTCAACTCCATACGCATGCGCAATAGTAGAAATGCCTGTGCAAAGAAGAGACACTTAGAAAACTTGGCAGTTTGCCAAAAACCAATTCTGGCGGCGAGATTTTGTAAGGAAGCAAACATTTAGGTCGTCTCGTTTTACTTGCGTGAAGGAAACAATCTCTGCGAATGCGCAAGCTATTCTCCTGTTTTCTTCTCCGCACACGGAACTGGCATTGCTCGAGTTTGATAAAAAATAAATATTGCGAAGTTTTAATACATACGTATCTTTTTGAATATGATTCTTCACCTCAATATTTTATTATCACTATAATCAACAATGAAAAACCTTCTGATAGTCATTGCATTCTGGGTTACAGTTGGTTCGAACTTTTTATCAACGCAGGGGGAAGGGAAATGACAAATGTTTGAAAAGTATACGAGAAAGTTTAGGGGAGGCCACTCCCGCTGGTTTCAGTTCAGCATGAAGATCAGTAGAACAGACCAAAAAACCTTAGTAGATTTCATATTCTTTGTAGACAACAGATTCCTTTCAAATTGTAAAATCTTTCAATAAACCTCATCTAGTTGTAATGTTTTGTATAAATTTTTCACAAATTTCGGCATAAAAGTCTTCATATCCATAAAAACAGAATGAAATCGCCCTAAATAAACAGTTTCCATCACCTACAATAGGCACTTTACAAAATGTTTGACACGCCATTGTGATGGGACTATTGGGATCTATACATTTAAAATAATATGGTAAAACCCTCAGAGATGCCCCAGCCCCAACCACCAAACCGATTTCGACAATTTTTATTTTATATGAAAGCTTATGACGTCTAGATATGTCATCAAGGGTCGCCTGTCCCCCACCACCACACATTTTCAAACGAAATACTCTTTCCTACTGTACATTCTCTATGGGGAAAAACCTTTGGACAGTTCGCCAGTAACAACCACCCGACAGATTTCGAGAATTTTTATTTCATATGAAAGCTTATGACGACATCTAGATATGTCATCAAAGGTCGTCTGCCCCCCCCCACCAACCCCCATTTTCGAACGAAATCGAAAAAACATAGAGAATGTAGGTGGAGAAGTGTTTTTTTCTATTTCGTTCAAAAATGGGGATGGGGGCAGGCGACCCTTGATGACATATCTAGACGTCATAACCTTTCAAATGAAAAAAAAATAGTCAAAATCGGTCTAGTGGTTGAAGCTGGCGGACTCGGTGAAGGTTTTTTTTTACCAAATTATTTTAAATATATAGATTCATTTCAGGCATTTTTTCTAAACAATATACGTATACTATATTCAACCTCTCTTTAAAATCTCTAGTAATAATGAAGGAGAACGTGTGAGTGTCTGATGTGTTGGCGCTCTACAGGGCAAACCACTGGACCGATAGCTACGAAATTTGCCACAAACATACTTTGGAGGGTGGGATGTGCACCTTGGAGCCTTTCTTTTGAAATTTTAATAAGAATTTTAATTAATTAAAAATTAAACAAAATTTCAGCTTTTCTCCTTAATAACTTCAGAATAGATTACAGCACAAGAATCATTTTTACACCATCTGAAAGTTCAAAAAATTACCTTTTCAATGATATCAATTAAGCTGCCGTACAATTTTTCTCTAATTTTAATAAATATTTAAAAATATATGTTGGCATAATTTACAACAATACTTTTCATTGTTGCAACGCAATTCAAATATTTTTTATTGTTTAAACAAATATTTAATTGCGTATTGCTCTCTCATTGTTGAAAGTTGAGGTAATATCTTAATACATTTTGCTTTCATATTTTATTCCATCAAAATTTTTGTGGAACCTGTAAAACAAGCTCTCCGAGATATTACGTTTATTAAGAAATATATTCAATAAGCTGAATGATTATGGTTGCAATATTTTCATTTTTTTTCAGCATATTTAATTCAGCTAACATGCCGCTGGCCATAAAATGTGCTGCCCCATTTTAATGTTGAAATCGAATGCATATTTTGCAAGAGAAATAAGAAAGTGATGATGACGCCGGCAACGTGCAATTAGGTAATACAGTCACTGTATTAGTAATACAGTAATTAGGTAATACCAAGGCCATATATTTGATTCCATTAGGGACATTTATGTAGACAATGAACAAAACAGGTGCAAGGCTACTAAAAGAATATGGGTTAAATATCTACCACAATCTGAAGTTTAAAATTACGTTGTTAAAGCAGCCATGAATATAAAATGATACAAGATTCAATTAAAATCATTCCCGGCGAACAAGTAGGTAGCCGAAGGCGGCTAGTCTATAATATAAAGCAGAAAATACACGTGTCTATCTGTTACAAGAATTTCTTCTGAGAACAGTATCGATATGAAATTTGTACATGCCATTCTCGGGTACATTTTTAAGTCAACTGTGCTATTTTCAACTTTCAAAATTAATTTATTCTAAGATATTTAATTAAAGAACGAAAATTAAGCAAATTTTCGGCGTTTTTTTCTCAGTTTTTCGCCAATAACTTCTGAATTAATTTATAGCACAAAAATTATTTATATACCATCTTTAAAGAGCCAAAAAGATATCTTTTTAATGATGTCAATTTAATTACTGTACAATGTTTTTCCAATTTTAATTTAATTGCAACAATAGAAAGCATTGTTACAAATTCTAACTAATTTATTGCATCATTAAATCCTCAATTCATGTATATTTGTCACTGTTAAAGTTACGATTACAAAAAAAAAAGAATTGCTTGTTTTGGATCCTAGTTGGACCCAAGGCTTCTACTTATAAAGAACTTTTACTTCCGCTTTTATTTCGTAGAATTGCACACCTTGCACAGCAATCTAATGACTTTAGTTTAATTAAGCTCTCTAAGCAATGCTTCATTTAATTTAATTATCACAAATTTTTAAACGATACTAATCACTGCGTAAAGTCTTTCAACCTTACTGTGTCCCATTTCCTACAGAGATGAGAGGAGTAAGATGAGAAAGAAGGAACTATGCAGTGTTTTCACCGTCAGACGCATAAAAAACAAAAAAGAAGAGAATGGTACTTCGGGTTATGGCATTAAAAAACCATACTTCTGTTGCCACTGTAACAATGATGAGGAGGGGAAAATGGAATTTCAATGGTTGCTAGACTCGTGCCATGTAGTTTAAAGTACGGAGACAATACGAAGACAGAGATTTAACTGCTTGCCGAGGGATCAGACGACATGGGAGAAGGCGAACGAAAATTAACGAAAGACACTGCCACGAAAAACTGTTTTATGAAGTTTAAAATGTTATAAGTAATGAGACGTGAAAATATTTTTATCCCCAGCAACATCGGGCATATCAGCTAGTTTATTCATAAAACAAGCGATTCCGATAAGCACAAAAGCATCTTGATCCTACAAGCCTGGGAGGACAAGTATAAAATTTTCAAATTCAAATCTCAGAAAAACTCAAATCTGAAAGAGATTAGCTATATTTATGCATTATTTAAAAGCAATGGAGAAACCATTAATGCTAGGTAACAATACCCGATTCGAAACTGCAAGTAAAATTATTCTGGCTATTTGAAATTCGACAGTAACAATTAGCGGACTCGTAACGAACTCTAAAAGATCATCGAAAACTTTCATTGGATCGATTAGTTCCTACACGGAATGTCGAACATTAGTCCTACGCGACCAACAGTCAATTCACAAAAACGCGAGTTTAAATTTAATTTCAAAATTCACAATATTTTTTAAATAAATGCTTTCTTAATATTTAAAAAGAAATGAGAAGAATTTAAGAATATATTGTGTTAATTTATTAACAACCTTCTACTGAAATACGGCTAAATGTCATTTGATCTACAAAACAGCAATGTATAAAAGTTTGATGAGCTTTCCAGACGGTTCAATGCGTCTTCAGATTTTACTTCCATCTGGATAGGATAGCACAGCAAATAGATGGATATATCTGCAAATTTATTGGCCAACAAGCAGTAGGCACGTCTTCAATGAAAACAATAATACTCATACCAGAACCGCATACAAGCAAACTTAGATTACAACTACAGCAGACTCTCGGAAATCCGGCACTGCAACAGTCCTGCATTTCCAGAAGGACAAGTGAAGAGTGTTAAAGGGAAACAAGACACTATGGCGGATTTCAGTGACCTAGGTGCGATGGATTTTCAATTATATTTTGTAATATTTATATATAGTACAATTTTCTGAATAATTTGGTACATTTTGTAATACTTTTTTGTAAAAACAATAGGTTTGATGCTAATGAACGTTTTTTTAATTAACTTCTACTAATCTGGCAGTCTCTTGGTGCGATATTAGCCGGATAACTGAGAATCTATTGTAATTTATTTGATTGGTTGGATCAATGTCCGTTTTCAATCGACACCAGAACTATTTTGGGACGGACCTTATAATTATGAACACTGTGGTCAGATTACGACACCTGAGCAGATTCGAGTGCAGAAGGTCAACATACAGACAGATTTCCGGTGGAATCGGGTGTCGAAATATCATCCAATTACGAAGCCGAGACTCTACTATCGGCACAACCGCTTCCTACATTACTTTTTGGATGATTACGGCAGTGAATATCAGTTTTTACATCAAGTCCATGAACATACAAGGGATAACTGCCCATGATAAATGGTATTTTATTGGGAACTAGCCGCCCTCAACCACCAGCTTGTTTGCTGGGTATAATGATCGTGTTTAATTTCAACTGAATGTCTTACGCATAATTTGATATTCATGGTTATCTTAAAGTAATTTTAAACTTCAAATTGTGATGCACATTTAGCCCGTGTTCTTTCAAAAGCCTTGCAACTGCTCTGTTCGTTGTCTATATGAAAGTCCCTATTGGAGTCAAGTAACTGTCCACAACATAAAGCATTTTATTGTACGTTGTCGGCGCCAATTTCACTTTCTTATACTTCATTCGAAATATTCATTTGATTTCACTATTAAACTGGCATGGCACGTTAGCTAAATTATAATGCGCTGGCAAAAAGTTAAAAATTATATAGGATATAACTCCTAGGCAGCTTTGCTTACAGAATTCACAAAACAACTGATGAAATAAAAGAATAAAATTCATTACGATATTACCTTAGCTTTCAAATATGGAAGAAAAACACGCAGTTGATTATTTATACAATAAACAATGAAAAATATTGTTGTAAATTAAGCATACAAATATTTTTGAAAATTTAAAATTGTGGAAAAAACTGAACGAAAATTGGAAAGGTAATTTTTTTTTAATTTTAAGGTAGTATAAAAGTTATTTTTGTGCAATATTTTCGAAACTTTTCGTCAAAAAAAATGCTCAATTTTTAATTAACTAAATTTTAATTAAAATTTCGGGAAAAAATTTCTCCGAGGCGCTCATTCTTACCCTCCTCACTATAATTGTGCCAAATTTGATAACTCCAGGTCAAACAGCCTGCATTGTAGAGCACCAACATACTAACACATTCGCTTTTATTATTAGAAGAGATGCTGCGTCAGCTCATAGGTCATATTCAATTATGTTGTCGAAAATTAAGCAGTACCGCAACCGGGGCCAGATTTCCCATAGGGCCAACCTAAACCATCGCCTAGAGCGTAACAATCGGGGGGCACAACTTTAAAAGAAATTACAATAAAATATTTACAAATTTCAGTATTATGTTGAGTGAGTGAGTTATTGTTTTAAAAGGCCCAAACGGGCCGCGCTGCGCCAATCGGCAGAATTATTTTGAAACGACCATATAAAATACTGTTTTTAAGCACATCCACGTATATTAAACTAGCAATACCCTCACGGCGTTGCCCATGGAATCAGGACTTCAACAAAATGAAAAAAAAAAAAATCTAAAAACGCCCGCAATGACCCAAAAAAGTTTTGAAAACAAAATATACACATTAATTGATTTTTAGGAAAATAGAACCGGGTTCGTTAATCCAAAACAATATTAAAAAATTGCAACGTGAAAATATTATTAGACAGTAAGCGGAATACGCGAAACAAGGAAACATGTTAAGACATTGCCGAAAATAATTATTGAGTCATTCAGTTAAAGGTTATGACGTCCCCTGCGTTCTTCGCCGCCTGCCAATGAAATTGCAACACTGCATTCTGGGAACGGAGAATGTCGCTCCGGTGAATGTCTCGCTGAGAAGCTAGCAAAAAAAAACTGTTTGAACTGCTCAGAGAAAAATTAATTTTAAAAAACGGAAAAAGGTATTTTAACAGTTCTTTAGTCCGACAGAAACGTTCCAGTTATAAGCTGAAAAAAAAAATGAAATTGATAGCGTTATTAGAAGGTCGAATGCACGAATTTTAAGAAATCCAAATGAAAAATTAACATAAAAGTGACTATTTTTCAAGAATTTCTCAAAATTCAGTAATTACGTTAGAAATTCAAACCCAACTTCATTAGAAAGAAAATTGTTTGAACTTTCCTATGGAGTATCTATTTTTCTTCCCACGATTACCAAAACCGATTTTATCGAGAAATTAGCGCAAAAAATTACCCAAAACACAAAATATCAAATAAAAAATTTTCTAGCTTAAATTTTAAAATTCCAGCTTTGAGGTGCATTGAGTCACCATTAACCCATTAAACGCCAAAACTATAAGGGATGAATTTTTTAATTATACGAATAATATGAACAGTTGATTTGAACCTATATAACATTAATTTATAGTAAAATTGGCAAAGATCGTCTTAGCTTTTGAAAAATCAAGTGTTGCGTTTACGCAACCTCAGCGGAATAAGAGTACGGATTTTAAGCGAGTTGAATTGAACATATGAGGGAATAATCTTATAGTTTAAAGCTGGAAAACTATTTTAGTTTTGATGCGTTTTGTAGAGCTATAAATCACTCAACAGTAATTTCTTATCAAATTGTAAGACATTTTTCTTTTAAAAATAACCGATTATTTGCAATAAATAGCTTCTAGCACGAAAAATTTACTAGAATCATAATGCAGTCCACTGTTTGCCTCGGACTTATTAAAAAAAGGTCCTCCTTCTCCATATGATGGTTTTTGAATACTGATCATACTAGGTCTTCCTGTTGCTGATCTATAACTGGATAATAAATCTCCACTAACCTTTCAAAGACAGTGTGTAAAAGAAATAATGCAAATTGAAGTCTAAAATCCAAGAGAGATTTTTTTTACTTTCAGTAATTGACAATCTTAGTATTTCCTTCGCATTTGTCAATGTTACATCAACTTAATTAGTAAATATTGGAATTTCTATATTTTTACACGGATATCAATCCTGTAATTGGCTGCTAAATTGTAGCATACATCAACTCCTCCAATTTTGAGTTATACTGTTCAAACGGACGAGATTGTGAGACAAAAACTTTTTTCGTCAACTTTCTTGAATAATGGGCCCACAGCATTATTATGATTATTCAAAATATTATCATTTCGTCTTCGACAAAAACTTTTGCATTTTCTGGAGAAATAAAATCGATTTCAAATCTTTTCATCGTCATCAAAAAATCTTCAAAGACCATCTCCTAATGTAAAATCTCTCGTTTAAAGCATTTCTTTGCTTGCCGAAGGAGAAAAATTACCACAGTGTGTAATGGTGAGAGTAAGTGGTTGAAGTACTCTTTTCCCGCTGACGTTGCGTGAGCGCAACACCTGTTTTTTCAACTCCCTCCAGAAAACTACAAACTGACTGATGGAATTTTGTGATAAGCAGTGACCTTGACAAACACTAGATTACCTCTAACACCCATGTTTCTCTAGTTGTATTCTTTCTCCGAAAAGACCAGGTCAAAAGTTTTCGTTAAAAAATACGTCAAGTACGGAACTCGTTTTTAAAAATAAAATCATCGTTAAAGGCAAATATTTTTTTACTGAAATACTCTCCATATTATGCCCTACTCAAAAACTGCTATTAACATAAAAAATTATCTACCTAAAAAATTTTATAAGTATTTATTTTGACCGTTGCTTCAACGCAACGTCAGCGGTTAATGGGTTAAGACTACCTGTGTGCCAAATTTCAAAGCTGAAAGTGCGACAGATTCGTCTGGACATGGCACGCACACACAAACATTGCCTTTTACAAGTATAGATAAACTGGCGACGCATTTTCGTTGCCCATCTCTATACTTGCGGTGAATGCACCGGGGGTGGGAAGGATAATAAAATACAACCTAATAAGTTTTAATTTTTTTTATTTAACACGTTCGCGTACAGCAAAATTTTCATGAGCTGCAAAAATAGACTAAATTGAAAAATGGAATGCTATGGCATTCATGTCATTTTGCATCACAATGAAAACGAATGCCGTTTTTTTAAATACATGACTGGCTTAAATAGTTTGATTAACAATAAAATAATGGTCAAGAAATCAAGAAATGGTCATATCAAAAACGAGAATGATTTTAGGAATTTCACAAAGCAAAATGTTTCATAATTGAGAAACTGATCCTAATAGATGCTTATAAAAAAAAAGCTTAGGAAAAAAAATGAGCCATGCTTAAAATCAAAATATTTAAAAACAGCACTCTAGACTATCCGGCCTAGTTAAAAAAATAATTTTCTGCAATAAATTGAGGAATGATTTACTTTGTCAAGACGTTGGGCTTTTTCAGAAAACTATCAGTTTAAAATCTTTCATCTTAGGTCAACCTTTTCACATTACAGTAATCATTCATTAATGGACAGTAAAATGTTTAAATAATTTTTGAAACAATTAAGCCCAGGTTTCACGTTTGATTTGATTTTTCTGGAGCAAGATCCCTAATATGATAAGCTGCGCCTGCGGTTTGACTTTAATGTTTTGTGTATTTTAAAAGTGTATGTATTCATACTGTACAATGCATATCATTTTATGCTCCCTGAAATTAAGTTAGAAATCATAAAAACTTATCTCAAAATGTGTTTTTTTTTTTCATTCTTCGACTTCCTTTTCTGTAATATTTTTTTTAAAAAAATGCAATACAGTGTATAAAAATTTTTTCTAAAGTACTGGTCAGTACAAAAAGCTCAGAAAATATGAAGAAAAGCGGAATCTTATATAAAAAGGGTGTTTTTAATGGTATGGGTATTGTAGGAAGACAGCACTCGTAGGACTCCGACCAATCTGAGCTTTTTTTGTTATTCGGTCAGGCCTTTCGCCACATTAAACCACATAAAAATCAAAATACAGTAGACTCCCATCTATTTCCATCACATTGTAAATCATTTCATAAAATATCAGTAAGGAAGAAAAATTATTCATAACTTGTTAACCGGCGTCTCATATTTTTCAAGTTTTATATGTATACTTTAGAGTCCCGCTAATCCGGCCTAGATGGGACCAGACCCTATCCGGATCACCGAAATTCCGGATTAAACAGAATTTGCCTTCAAATGCACGTAATACAAGTTTTAGATGGGTAAAATTATAAAAAGCAATGTTTCTTTTCCAACAACTTATTTTTACTTTCAATACGTAGACCTAAGTTTTTAATCTACAAACTAATGTAGGATTAGCAAAACATCCCGTCAAAAAATTCTGTCTGGATTAACCAGATGTCCGGATTAGCGGGACTCTACTGTACTTTCAATATAAAATATTCAAAGTAGTAGGGATAAATCTTTTAAGTTCCTTGTACTTCCACCACAGATATGCATTTACTTTTAAGTGCTATCTTTGCATTGACATTTGATAAAAGTCATAAAAAATTATACTTAGATATTTTAATTTTCTAAATGATCCTCAGAAATTAAAGTTTTTATCCACTTAAGTCTGGTAAACTAGATTGTTAATTACCAATAACGAAATTAAGTAATTCACAGATTTAATATATTGAAAATTTGGACAGATAACTCCAACTGAGCTACTAAGCTTCACTTGAAAGCACTGAATCTATTACAAACCATGGGGAGTGACCTCCCCGAAACTTTCTCGCATACGACCAGTAATGTGGGGTGGGTAAACACCCAGTTGGTAGGTAAATATTTTTTGGGTATTTACCCAAGGCCTGGTTATTTTGAAAAAAAAAATTATGAATGGCGATTTACAATGAAACATATAATTTATGACTTCCAAAAAACTTAATATTTTGCAAAAAAAAATTGCGTATGTTCGCAATTTTTGCGCGCACTGAGGTACCACAATTTATTTAACGTTTTTTGAGTACTATATCTTACTATAGATATCGAAAACAATTCACTTCACCTCTGGTTAATCACAGGAGTCCATCTGGAGAATATCAAAAAGAAGTTTTGTTTTGGGGATTGCCATAATTTCCGAAGCGCGTGTTTGCGGATCGCTTCAATTTCCGCCAAGGTCAAACGCCAACACTCAACGCAAAACACACAACGTCACACAATACTCACTTGAGTAAAATAAGCGAAACGCTCGCCAACACACAGTCGTAATGTGCATTTTGAACTAAATATGCAATTTGAACACCTGTTTTCAACCGATTGAGATGAAAATTGGGCACAGATCTATAATAAATGTTAGCATCCGCGATATCAAGTTTTATTTATCTAAGCCAAAGGGCTTATGAGATACAAGTATGTGATTATACAGACCAACAGACAGTCAACCCGTTGACGGATTTGGCCCAAAATTTTATATGGACCTACATTTATGACGATAAAACTATGTACCAAATTTTATCCATCTAGCTATTCAAGTTTTTGAGTTATAGTGTTCACATGACTTCAGACATACAGACAGACTTCCCGTTGACGAATTTTATCCAAAATTTGATAGAAGCCTACAAATTATGTTTAAAGACCACATACCAAATTTCATCCCCGTAGCTCTAATAGTTTTCGAATTATCGTGTTCACAGACAGACACAAAGACATAATTCCAAAATTGTGTTTTTCGGACTCAGTGAGGTCTACAACGTGAAGATCCGTCAAAATATCGAGTTCGAATTTTTTGACGATTACAATACTTTCTCTTTGTATACTTCGTATACGAGAAAGTAAAAAGGATAGCATATCTAGTCAAGAACAAATTCATCATATTTATTTAAATAAAATAAATACGAATTCTTATAATACATCAAAGTGGCTTGATAATGAAAACCTTAAAAATATTTGAATGCAAAAAAATTAACAGTTTCAAAGAAAACATCATATGCAATGAAAACGGTTAAAAACAATGAAAACTGTTTGCATTTCATTGAAAGAACGAAAAATATTGTTGTAAATTATGCCAAAAAATATTATTAAAATTTTTAGAAATTAAGAGAAAAAATCGTATGGCAACACTTAATTGATATCATTGAAAAGATTTTTTAAATTTTCAGATAGTGTAAAAATAATTTGTGCTGTAATATTTTCGAAAATTATTAAAGAAAAACACCAAAATTTCGCTTAATTTTTAATTAATAAAATTGTAATTAAAATTTCAAAAAAAGGGCACCAAGGTGCACATTCCCCTCTCCAAAGTAGGTTTGTGCCGAATTTCGTTGTTCTAGGTCTAGCAGTTTGCCCTGTAGAGCGCCAACACACAGACACGCATTCTCCTTTATTATTAGTAGAGATAATTTCCTCAATCCATCTATCTAAATTCTGTAGGAAATGCCTTGCCCTACATTACAACACAATATTCGAGTTTCAGATGAAGACTTTTTATGAATCTCACTAATTTTGCATTACACACTTTTAAAACATGATCAAAGATAGTTGAATAATATACATAAATTATTCTTTTAAAACATCCGAATAAGGTAACCTCAAATGGTACAGCACATGGAAATGAAAAGTAATTTCTCTGGAATTTCAATTTCTCAAGCCATCAATTTGCTGTTGATCTGATGATAGGGTTTAAAATTCTATTTTGCTACATGAAAATTTTATGGGCAATATTATTGCATTATGTTAGAGTATTTGAAAGGATATTTATTTAATACTTCAAGAAAACAACATTTATAATAATACACACCATTAGGTTTTGTTCAGGATATAAAAAAAAAATATATTATCAAGACAAAATCCTTGATAAATACATTTCTTGCAAACAACCGAAATTGTTCCTTGAATTTTCACAGTACGTAGTATACAGTTTGGTTCCAAATAATAAAAGCCAGATGTAACTGGTACTTTTGTTCTACAAAAAAAAAGTGCAATATTTCGGCCTGCCCCCCCCCCCCCCATCCCACCTGTAAGGATGCAAAACTTGAATGGTCGCCAGGAAGAAAGTGTGATATTTTATCAGTTACTTGCATTTTCGCTTTTATTAAGTGCATTTTTTCACATTTATAGAAGCAATTATGAAATTTTAAAGAGAACAGGATCATCTTGTGCACAGGCACTGGAGAATTGTAGCACTTCCAATCTTTTACAATGATAATTTCAATAATTTTTAATTTTGAACAGAATATTTATACCATCAACAATCCAATCCAATTTTCTTCTAATGTATTAATTCTAAAGCAACTATTAAAAATTGCTCAAGAGACACTCTTTGGAAATTTTTTAGTTTAGTTATATTAAAATTTTATTTAAAAGCTATAGGAGGGGTATCTAGGAACAGACCTCACAATTCTGAACCATGGTCAGATGATGAAGACAACACCTGAGCCATCTTCCCCTCTTCAAACTTCCATTTCACACCAGCAGAAGGATGTTTGACCCTTTTACCATTTGATGGATTTAACATGAACTAGGCTTGTATACACATCAGATCTTTCATTGATTCAGGTTTGAAACTCTACATCTTTCAGTCACAGAACCAAGAGGATACCATGGCACCTTTTAGAGTGTGAAGAACTCTAGTGGAAACTGTTCTTTCTGCCATGTCCTTTTTCTCATACTGTGCTGCAAAATAATATAATGCACACTTCTCTTCTACCATTAGGAAGGGAAAAAAAAAAGCACTGTATGCTGCAGTGTTCCACTGCTCTTTGAAGAGAGATTCTGAACTTTTTCACCTGCAATGCTTTTTGGGAGAGGAAAATTTTAACAAGCCCAAAATTTTAAAATAAATAGGAAAATGAAGAATTACTTACTGATAAATAAAAGAATTTAAAATAAGTGTTTATTATAGTCAAACATGAATGATTTTTTCAATGCAAATTATTTTTTTACTCAATTTTTACTTATACACTAGAAATGAAAAAAGGAACTGTAAAAAAAGCTGTTCTATAAGTCCAAATATATTCTGAACCAAACTATTGGAAATCATGACCATAGTTTAAGAAACCTTGATTTTGAATGAAATGCAGGCAGCTTGAAGGCATACCACTTCCTAAAGAATATCAATATCAGTATTCAGATTTTAAAACATCAAAATACACCAATGGATAGATATAATACAATAAATTAATCTTTTCTTCCCCTACTTTGGACTAATCATCATTGGCAAGACCAAAAAATCAGGACCAGAAACACTGATTTTCAACATTAAAATTGGAAGAAAAAAAAATATGTGAAGCAACATGAATCAAGATAGGTTAGATGCACATGGGGTCACGATTTAAACAAATAAACCGTTTATTAATAGTCACTGGGAAAAGGTTATTTTATTTAGATAAAAAAAAAAAATTCAATATGAAGGATGGGTTTTGTTTTTAAGTAATTTTTAATAATACAAATAACATTTATTTTAGTTTATACCAGTAAATTTTACTAGCAAATATATACAAAACTAATCTCCTTACATGTGCATTTACTTTAACATTACATTGCATGAACTTTTAATTAGTATTAAGATCCTCTTGTATAAAACTTCATAAATGAGGTAAGGTAAGATAAGTTGAGTTTTATGGTACAAAGTCAAATGGGGGAACCAATGGGGGCTGCACAAAACTTAAGGCGAGTTCCTCAAATATTTTTTTCATAAATGAGGAAAAGGAAATAAAGAAAAATGAGATTGAACTTTCAGTCAAAATAAATTCATTGGAAAACTTAACTACTCTGAGTCAGTCACAAGTAAATTATTTTATTAACAAAGTATTTAACTACTCAAGACTTATTAAATTAGGCAAAAAAGAAGAATTATATAAATAAGCATGACTGTGCAGAGCAGGATTAGAAAATTAAAGCATCCACACAAATTATTGTAATATTAATTATCTAAAAAAAAAAAGCAATTTGATTTTTAACATGAAAAATGTCAGGAAATGCATTTTAACCATCAATTTGGCTTAACTGAGATGTTATTTAAATCACAAGATACGCTACTTTTATTTAAATCACAAGATACACTACTTTTTCAGAAGTTAAGCACAGATATCATGCGAGAGCTATACAGATTGCAGAACAAAATATCACATAACAAATTATATTTAGCTATCGTAGGCACTGAATGGCTACCGAGACCCAAATGAGGTTCAACGGAATAATTATGTAACACAATATCCAAGAATATAAATCATCACTCAGCATTTTACCATTGTGAAGTTTTGATTTTACTATACTTGTACAAAACAATCATAATGACACAAGAATTAGATTTAAAAATACTTTGGATAACTATAGCTAGGTAAACTACCTCCTGCAAATAAGACACTCAACTCATTGTATACAATTTCCAAAGGAAACAATGAAACAAATATTTGACAATTAATGTTAATTAACAGCAATTAACTGGAAAGCAATGACAAGAAAACAAAGTTTATCTAGGTAAATTTTGCTATATTTGCAAATATGCTTTTTTAAATTTTTTATTTATTTATTTATTTTTACAAATATTGGTAATACAAGAAGTTTTTCAAACAATTTTTATTTGACTATATATAATTGCTATATAAAAATTATATACAGAAAATCCATCTAATCTGCACCATTTTACAAAAATAAAATTATTTCATACATTGACAATGCAATTCAATAGATACTGTTATTTAGGCAACTTCCACTTTTACTACGGAGGACATAGTAAATAGAATTAATTTCTTGCTTGTAGGAAACTTAAATAAATTATTATCTTTTTTGTTCTTAATTACTTTATGGATTTCAAATAAAATCTATTCTTATTTTCTACTTTTTAGTCATTATTGCATGTCATAATCACATTATTTCAAGTAATAAACAAGAAAATTAAATATTAATTTAAGAAAACTAAAATAGAATTTAATAAAATAATTATACAGAATATTTTAACGAAATATTTTAAATCAAGAATCTTTTCTTAACTATTTTCCGATATAAATATGTTAACAAGTCTGAAAGAAAAAGGTCCCTCACGAAATTTCGCAGCCCTAATATTTTTTCCAAGCAACCCCACAAATAGGATCACAATCCGCAGTGTAAGAAGCCCTGCTCCAAAGCTTCACACTTTCTTTCCAGTCAGCTTTATCAATCCAACATTAAATTTTATGTCCTTTCAATAATCTTATACTCTTCTTGGAGCAATGTATACTTGACAGTCAACAAATACTTCTCTCCTAAATAAATTGCACAATCTATGCCTGCATTACTCATGTATTATAGCCCAAGATAAAAACTATAGCACAGTTCCTTTTCAGTTAGCTTTATCTATCCAACACCTCAAATTTAAGTCATACCAATAATTTCATAAGCTGCTAAGAACAATATATATAATGACATCAAATTTTAATGAATTGTAGAGGCAGTTAAAATAAATCCACAGATGATCAAGTGAAATTCATCTTTATTTCTGAAACATTATCATATGAAGACGATAAGTTTAATTTAGTAACTTAGATTATATTTAAAAGCTCCAAATCAACCAGTCCATGATCACATCAGCGAACATAATCGGCCATATGTCGTCGCATCAGTTAAAATCAGAGCAACAGAGCGAAAAAGGGGAGTTGTCAATGCGCAGAAAGATTATATACTGGAAAAGGTGGGACTCCACAGAAAAGACTCGTGACTGAGAGTTAAAAGTAGAAGTGTGGTTATTGAAATAGAAGTAATTAAAACAATGTATCGTTAAAGATAATTTAAAGAAGGTTAAAAAGTTAAATCATTACATATATATACGACAGTCTGTGGCTATTTCTTTCCTAAATAAATTACTAAATCTTTTTATGCATTACTGAATGCATCTGTTACAGTCCAAACTGCAAGAGGGGCTACTTTCAGAAGAAGCATAACTCCATTCAGTTGGAAATAAATTTTGACTTAATTTGTTAGTCAATTTCGCTAATGTCTATGAAATGGACCTTAAGATCATTTCATATATTTGTTTGACCTCACTGAAAATGTGACCACTTAATTTTTGGTGTACAATTAACAGCTCCACTCAGTAGCGCACTGGGTCTGAAAATTATGATTGCCATGACTCAATAGGGGCCTATCACAACTGCAATGCAATCTTACATTACATTTTTTAATTTAATTTCTTACAAATATAATAAATGAAACTGATAATAAATAATATAATAAATTAATATTATTCAATATTAAGTAATATTTAATTATAATAATTTAATAAAATATATTCCTAATCTAAAAATTATTAGATTTATAACTAATTACAGTACACCTACATTATTATTGAAAGAAAGAAATACTAAATATAAATAGAGTTTTATGACTGAATATTAAATAATTTTGGTGATTGCATAGAATAATGTGATTTTGGAACTACATTTTAATTTTGAGAATTTTTTTTATACCAAACTGAAAATAAAGTGCAAATTAGTTAACAATTTCAATTTTTTAAAAAAATTCTTACTCTCAAAAATTATCAACTCAAAGGTACATGTGGTCCTCTTCATTAAGAGCAAGTCAGCAAACTTTTGAATTCACTACATGAATGTGCAAATTTATCAATAATTACTCTGCATCCAAATAATCCAACAAATCCATTTGATTAGAGTAAAATATAGTTCTCCTCAGGCAATGAATTTCTTAATATGGTCATTTCTTCATATGGCTTCTAAATTTCATTAATAACATTATATTATTCCACACTCAAAAATGGATTTTAAACCCCTTAAAGATAAAATTCTTTTAAATTCAATTTAATATTTTCAATCTATACAGGTCTATTAGGATGCAAATTGTAACAGGAATTTCCGAGTAAAAGAGTAAAAAAAAGCATTATGGTCCGCATTATATCCACTCAACCACCTTAAATATATATACCTTTTATACAAATTTATAAGAACTATTAGCTAAATTAACTCTAAATAAATAAGAGAAAGGATCATGGATAATTATATATTTGTCAGTAATTAATCGGTTATAATTACCATTGAGCATATCGTCGCCTAAGAAGCAACTCCACATTTTTTGAAATTTCAAAGAGAAAGATAAAACTGAGATTTCGTAACCAATAATGAATATTTCTGAATTTTTTTAACATCCAATATTAAGACAAGACCTAATGTTCCTACCATATGTGAAAAAAAATTCAGAAATGTTCTTTAGTGGTTGCGAAGAACTCAGTTTTTCTTCCTCTTTGAAATTTCAAAAAATTGATATAAGTACGTGGAGTTGTTTGTTAAGCGACAGTATAATGCCTCACACGTTGGCGGGTAAAGAATATTTCCAAAATTCAATAAATGTGTTATTTACAAGTCTCTTTGATAAGAAAATAACAGATTAGAATTTCTAATATTTGATCACATTCAGTGGCGATCTTACCAAAATGGCCTGCAATACCTTAGTGTCCGAGTACGCAACTTTGACCAAGGCGAGACTGACAAGATTTGAAATACAGAAATTTTATTTTCCATGTTTACATTCTACAAATTTTTATTTCATTTTAGTACTTTTTAATCTTTGCGACTCAAAACAAACTGTCAGTGAAGACAGTTTTGTTTTGATTCCTTGCTTCAAGGTCCATCCTACTCCAAAATTAAACGTTAATACTCTCTCTACAAAGCAGAATTAAATTAGTTCAACTAAAGCAATGAATCGGTAACAACGTATTTTTAAAGATGTTCACCAAAAATTCAACGATATAACTAACTCTGAACCCATGAGTGTTGTATATGACACAATTTAATCAAAATGAATAAATTTCTCCTCTGCAGTGTTAGCATCACTTTCCAGTTTAAAATAAAAATACGATTAAAATTATTTGATTTTAAATTCCACAAGTTGAATTTTTCGTATACGGTTTTAGTGACAATGTTTGAAAGAAAAAGGTCCTCTGTTAGTAAGACATCCATTGCAAGAGATACAAAAGAAAATTCTTTGGATGATTTGGAATTTTGAAATTGGAGTAATTTTACAAGTAATTTTCAAGTAATTTGTCTTTAAATTGATACAATTAAAAAGATAATTTTTTGCACTTTTAAAATGGTGTAAAAATAATTTTTGTGAAATTATATTTTGGAAGAAATTGCGAAAAAACATAAACATCTTTTTGGATTTTTTAATTAAGTGAAATTCAAATTAAGTTTGGGAGTTCAAAAATTTGACAGTGATTTTCCTCTTTTTCTGAAGAGTACATGCACCAAATATTATCAAGATTGAATAAAAAATGCAGATTTGTGTAAAAGACAAACATTCACTTTTACACATCTGGAACTAAAATTTTATGTTAAATAAATTAAAATGTTAATTAAATCAATTGTTTTGCTTCCAATCAATGTTATTGTGTGCAAAGTTTTTGCTGCAACTGTTAAAATTTTTATATTCTTTATACAAAAAATTAACAGAGAAATATGTAATTATTTTTTACACTAAAGTATTTATTTTTTCTTCTTGCAGTTCTAAAACAATGATGTAATAATAAATGAGTTACAAATACAGTTTCCACACGTTTGAGAATTAAGCAGCCTATTGAATGGATAATAAGAGATCACGATACTTCAGAGAAACAGATTATGGATGATAAGAGGTTCATAAAAGTTCACAATGCCTGCTTTATGGTATTGCATAGTAAAGCTTCAAGTTAATCTTTACCAATATGCCCAGAGGAAATTCTATTTGGATGTGAATGTAAAAAGATTAACTACCAAAATCAAAAAGTTTTTAACATTTCTTTTCAATTAACATACAGTTTTCAATAAAGGTTAAAATATCTAGTATAAACACATTTAAAAAAATTGCCATATCTTAATCATTCTTTTTCCGATGTATTTCAGTTCAAAATAACAAATAAAAATTAAATTTTCAATTTCAATATTTTTCAGAAAATCAGTATTTAGTCTAGACTTTTTTAAACCTTAAATTTTTTTAAATTAATTTTTAAGATAGCTGGCAGATGAGTGTAAATATACAAAATTTATATGAAAATTACTTGTTTCACCAGATCAAATATGCATCTGTCAAAATATGGACTGCTAATTTCTGTTACCTAATAAGTTACGAGTAGTTTCAAATATTTTAATATTGGGCACTGCACACAAAATATTACAGACTACTAATTTCCAACTCTTTGAACTATTAAATATTGGTACATACACAAATTTTCTTTCCAACATTAAATATCCACTTTAAAAGTTATATTGTTACATATGCTGCAAATCTGTAATTTATTTCTTTCATTTTAAGTTGTAATATTTAATTTACAGTTTCACAAAAATGAAACTGTTGCAATGCAATGGAGAACCATCTCAAAAATATGTTTTTTCAGATAATAGTTGTTTTCACAAAACATTACAGAAATAATTATAAAGCTGCCTTTCCCCCCCAAAAAAAAAATTATTATTGTATTATAAATAGTATGTAGCAAAACATATTAAGGCTGGTTCAATTTTGTGTAGCTAAATACACACACTTACACATAGTTTTCACTAAACTTGAAATCTGTAAAGTAGTTTTCAAGTCAGTTTGTACTTCCAATGATTGTCAAGTCAATTTTTTTCCCTGATACCATAACTACAATAATGATTAAGACATATGAAAAGAAATTGCCTTCATAATAAAATCATTCAACAGATCAACAATAATTCAAAACCAACAGTTGTTCTTAATGCAAAGAAACTGTAAAATAAGAAACAAAGTAAAAAAAAAGGAATTCAATAAGCAAAAGTTTAATTTGATACCTTTAATAAGCATCTTATAAAATAAAAACCTCATAAATATTAATAACCATTACATCTCAACTTCTGTTTATTTAGATTATAGCAAAAACAAAATAACTCAAAATGTAAAGAAAATATTTTGCAAATAAAAACTCTATTTAGCAGACAAAAAAAAAAAAAAAAAAGGATTAAAAATTTTGCACTTCGATTTTTTTTCTATGCACGGATCTGGGATGTTTTAGTAGGAGATAAAAGATCAGGTATTAGTTATATTTTCATAAATTAACTTAAATCCATATCTTAACTGTGTGCAGTTTAAAAAAGTAATTAGCAAATTCTAATAATAAAATTTTGAATTTACAACATTACATTTATCAAAAAGTATTTAGAAGCACATTTCCAAAAAAACCCCAATTAATAAGAAATTAATTATATCAGTAAATATGAATAATAGCAAACACTGGCTTCTACACATTTTCTAAAAATTACACAAAATTGGAAATGATATAATCCAATTTTTAGGAGCATACTTATTCATTCAATCATTTAGAATAAGAAATGAACAAATGGATAGCAAATGAAATTGGCATATAGATGTGGTTTACAAAAAGCAAAAATAAATTATGTAAATCATAGCTAAAATTCAAAACCATTGCTAAATTTTTACTTATTAAAAAAAAACACATGCTTCCAGCATTCAAGGTTCACAATAATTAAAAATTTCATTTTAAATTGATCCCATTTTTTTGGACCTTTAATTAATAAATATTATGAAACATGAATATACCAAATCTTTGAAATGATTTTGTAAACATATAATGGATTATCACTGTTCCCTACTTGTAATACATCTTCAAAAATCCACAAAAACAAATAGGAATTATAAAAGATCGTCAAAAATGTATTCTACTCAAATATTATGCAAAATTTATAAAAACAAGATCGTGATATCTTGTCATTGAATAATTAAAAATAAATGGAAAAATGAGTTAAAAAATTTTAGAATTAATTCCAATCTTTAAAAAAATGTTTAGAATTGGAATAAAAAAATAAGACAGGTAACTGCAAAATCTACTAGAAGTTTGCAGTGTGTGATCATCAAATTGGATCACTGCAACATCAAAACATGCAAAAGTATGGATTTCAATGATTACGACAATTTTTAATTTGAAGCTTGAAAATAACTAATTCACAGAATAATAATACAGCATTTTATCAGAAAAATTTTACTTTCCCACCCGTAAACAAAAACATATCGAGAAGAAACTGAAACCGGCGTATTCCGAAAATATTTCTGCTATTTTAACATCGTGATGTTGCTGCTCATTTAGGTCCTTTAAAACTAATAAAAACAAATGAAAATTGGAGCAAATGGAAATTTTGATTCATAACATACTCTCAATGACATAGGTCAAAATGACAAATGATTGTTAATTTTGTAGCAATTATTATATTTTCCACATGTGGTTAGACACAAATTTAAGAAATGCTAATTTATGAATTGTTTCAAAGCATGACTCACCTTTTATTAATGAAGAAAATTCTTACTGTTAACTTGTTACTTTTAAAATCTCGCACAACACGCGTAAAAAAGACTTAGGATGTTATTCATACAAAATTATTTAATACTTTCATATTAGAACTTAAAGCACGAGTAGTTAAAACCAGCGCATGCGTTCTTGAAGACTTCGGCACTGGCACACCCGCGCTGTTTACCATGTATGGATTACTGAAAGATGTTAGGAGAACTCAAAATTAGCACCTATGTATAACATACGTATTTAATACGTAATCTGGCAAAAATCCACAAGGAACAGAAAGATTAGTAGATTTTTAAAAATATGGATTAAAGGAAAGGAGTTAAAGTCGTTTCATATTCAATTGATTAGATATGTACAGTACAATATGAAAAAAACATAAAGTAAGAAGTAATTTTTTTGTGATTTCATGTGGTTAAACTAATGTCACACAGCAGTTTATTACATTAATTTTTATGGAAAAACTTTCGTAACTACTTTGTTTCATTAAAATGGTTTTTTTTTAGTTCATTGTCAGTTTCTTATTTTTCGAAACAGCTTGAATCAGCATTTTAATGTGATGAAAATTTTGTAATTTTATTCATGAATTTTGTCTGCTGCTGATTCATCGTTATCAGTTTTCATTACTGTTATGCAATCATTTCAGCAATAAATAACATAACTACTTATGAGTACATAAACATGTATTTGATTAACAATAAATAATCCAGCAGATGCTGCTCTAGAGTAAATTGTTCTCATGAAAATATCAAACTGTAACTAAGGAAAAGAAAGCATTATTCGAAATTTCTCCCATTAGCTAATGCAAGAACATCTATCCTATTTCAGAGACTTCAATTTCGAGCGAGAGATGAAGGTTTTTACTTTAATGTTTTCACGTTTTTCTAGTGAAAATTATCTTGAAGTATCGACATTGACGTTCTGTGAAGTTCCAGTGCGACAGTAAATCAGTAGTGAATCAGAATAGTCTATTATTTTAATTTTCTGTGTTTTTACAGAGAGTATCTAGCATTGCGTCTTCGGTCAATTAAACACAAATTTTTATTTAATATATAAATTACGTAATAGTTGAGTAAGGTGATGTTCTAATCAGGGATGTAGTGCAGCAGGAACGCGCACGTCTAATGAGCAAGTCAATGATAATTTAGGGGTCTATTCTGGTACCCCTGGTTGGGTTGGGAGACGTCACTTTTCCCGTTGTTAACGTGCAGAAAAAGTGACGTCACTCAGCCCAACCGGAGGTACCAGAATAGACCCGTTAGAATCCATGGCGCATATTGATGGAGAAAAAAAGACATGACGTCAGAGTCACATAACAATGATAAGTTCGCCTGTCATCCAACATTTAACTGCTTTAAATAAGCCCGAAATTGTGTGGCCACACGAATTACATTATTTGTAAAAAAAAAAAAGAAACCGCGAATGTAGGTTTTTCACCATGAAGGTTCCTTCTCGACTAAACATCTGAATAAAACCAAAAGTGGAGCTATCTCCACCCTGCCGAAGCATCCGGAGAATCTGAATGATAGTTGTCGAGACGTTAATCGGAAAATAAGGGTGGAGTCCTAATATCCATGATCGGTCACTGCTCAACCCCTCCGCCGGAGGTAAGTTCCGTCCCAGATAGCAATTTAAGGGGTCTATTCTGGTACCCCCGATTGGGTTGGGAGACGTCACTTTTTTCCGTTGTTAACGGCCGGGAAAAGTGAAAGCGGGTACCAGAATAGACCCCTTAGTTTGCAGCAGACTTGCACTGCAAACTCATTACAAATCATAGCGAAAACAGAGTACGAACACAACCCAGGATAGAACTCGTGATCTACGGTTCCGAAGCAAACGCGCTAACCGTTCGACCAGTTCATCGGAGTGCGGGTAACTTAGCCACCATGCCATTATTATGCCCACCAGGGAAGCGAGAACCCTCTTATTTATCTGATGGCTTCTCCTCCACGTACTCGTGGTGCCCTCAGTGGAGGAAAAGTTGGCGGTAGCCACAACGGAGTTACTCCACCCAACAACCAGCCACCCTTTTCCTGGTGGTACGATCTGCCATTCAGAAAGGGACAATTTAAGTGTCCCGGAACAGAGACGGGAAGTTGTCCCTTGGAGGATAATAATTGCTGCGCTAATGTAATATCCTTTGCTTATTTGTGCGTTTATATTGTGGTTAAAAAGTTCCTTTTTTGTTCAATAACCTTATTAATTTCTCGTATACTAACAATAATTAGTGGAACAGTAAAAAAATTCGAAATTGAAATTTTGACGAATCTTCTTGTTTTAAACCTCAATGAGTCTGAAAAAAAAAACATTTGCGGATTTGTGCGTACTGCGAAGACGATAACTCAAAAGAGGATAAGAGCTAGAAGAATGAGCTTTTGTATGTGGTCTATATTTCTATCAAATTTGGGATAAAATTCGTCAAAGGGAAGACTGTTTGTCCTTTCGTGTGCATGTGAACCCAATAACTCGAAACATAACAAGTTAGAGGTGTGAAATTTATCAACATATGGTTTTAAAACCAGAACTATAGATGTGACTCAAGGTTTGGAATCCATCATAGGATTGTAAAGCGGGCCATTCACCGCTCTTCCAAACAGGAATTTTTGGAGCACAGGAAAGAAAAAAACCAATTGCTAGGGTGAAAAACCGATGAAAATTAGCATAGCTGAACGGAAGGGTCGGAATTCAGAATAGTTTGAAGCCTGATTGGAATGGGCGGTTCGCTTTTTGAGGAGCTGGATGCGAGGATAGCGGTAAAACAAAGGATCTGCCTACATTGGAACCTCGCGTCGAGGGTAGAAATGAAACTCGAAATCGCGCGTGTGGGTTAAGAGGGTGGATAGAATTCTGCGACTCTGAACCTTGTCACAAAACAAAATTTGGAACATCCGTGAATGCTTTGCCTAATTTTTCCGAATAAAATGGGTTGGGAAAAAACCTCTCTTAGGACAAATGGCATAGCTTAGCTTTCTCGTGAATGCCAAGCTTAAGCCTCTCGGATTGTTTATTCCTGTTCATGTAAACGAGATAACTCGAAAACGCAACACGCCAGGTGAAAGAATGTTTGTCCCGAAAACGGATCGTACCCCTGTAATGGGGTGGTTGTCCCCAGAGCCGTCTTAATAAATTTGAGCGCCTATGATTCAACGAAAATACCTACCTAATAAAACAATTGAAGAGCAAAAAAATA